>JAQQZX010009686.1:0-16142 GCA_030068355.1 Notoglanidium maculatum | reverse complement strand
ATGCAAACTCCACACAGAAAGGCACCCTGGGTGACCCGGGGATCGAACCCAGGACCTTCTTGCTGTGAGGCAACAGTACTAACCACTGTACCACCAGTGGATGATTTAGGTGGATGACACACCTTTCTGGACCTGAGCCATCTGAGCTGCCAGATCTTCTCCTTTCCATCTACTGAGCCAAATTTCCTCCTTAGTAATTGGGAGAGATTTGACTCCCCGGTGGGTGTGTCAACATGGTAATCGAATTTTATGTTGATTTGTTGGTGGTTGTGCCACTGTGAGTAGTATGCTGGGTCCATACATCCAGATGCATGGAAGCAACTGTAAAACATGTATATCCAAATTGAAAATACATTACAGCATGTTTATTTCTTGGATGATAAAGTCCTGTGTGGGACCCCAATATTTATTATCATTATTAATCAATATTAATTTGATGTGAAATTATTGTTGCAGTCAAGGAGAGCAAATGTGGATGAACTTTTCAACAGTGCTATAAGTTCCAAGTGCTACTAAGTAATTCTAATGTCCCATGACAGAGAGAGCTGAGAGTGCTACGAATGAGGGAGTAGATCATTGTTTGGTGAGGCATGCTGAGTAAATTATTGTTTTTTTAAGCAGGTTGCTTGTAGCTCCACCTGCTCACTAATGCTTTTGCAGATGAATGGACAAATTCCCACAGCCATGTTTAAAAATCAAGAGTAAATCCTTCCCAGAAGAGTGGAGGTTATTATAGCAGCTAAGGGGGAATGGAATGTTAAAAAAAAACACATTTGGGTCTGATGGTCAGTTGTCCACAAACGTTCGACCATATATTTTAGTACCTGTTGTTGAAGTGATAGGTGCAAAGGGTTGTTGTTTTTAGGGGGAATTAAACTAAACTAACATTGACAAAGTAACTATGGATGGCCTTTCATTTACATCATGTGTAGTAGTAAAAGTCCTTGGTGTGATCATTGACTCCAGATCATATCATGTCATTTGAAGCTCATGTAGAATATTACTTGGATAACCTTTTTTCATCTCAGAAATATTGTTACGATAAGAAATATGTTTTTGTTATATAGCTTGGATTATTATAATGCCTTACTGTCTGAATGTTTCATTAGGTCCATAAACAAGCTCCAGTTCTTACTAGAACTAGAAGATATGACCACATCACCCCTATCATATCCACACTGCATTGGATCTCAAGAAAATGTTTCACTTTGATTATAAAATACTACTATTGGCCAATAAAATCTGGAAAGTCTTCTTCTGAAGTCGACCAATTAGACAGCAGCCTCAGATCACCTGATTGTAAAAAGCTTAAGGCCTAACATAGACACTCATTAGGCCAGCAATCACCCTTAACTAGGAAGTGTATGTATTCACACAGAAATTAAGCAAATGTAATTTGAAACCAATGTTTTTATGAATCTTGACAGATGCTGTCTGACTACCAGGCACATTGTATGAGTAAACGATTTTAATTTCATATTTATTTTGCATTATCTAATTAATTTATATTTTACATAAATCCAATTCCATGAAGACTTTCTTTAGATATTTGGAGGGGGGCACTAATCTCACTACATCTCTAATTGCAATCTCCATTCTCACTGCAAACTACATTATATATATATATTATATACACCATCAAATTCACAGTCACTGTCCTGTTTATCACACAGACCCGGACTTAATAATTGACATTGCTGTATATACACGCACAACCCACAGATCAGCACAAAGTATACGCTCTGTGTTCTTCCTACCAGTCATTACCCAGCCATCTCTGCTAGCTTGACACTCTGGGTCTGATCCTGTTTCTAGCTAAATGGTCTTTGATTCTTGTTTTCCCCAATCTATGCCATTTGCCAATCGCCTGACCAATACCTGTCTTGTGTAGTGATTTTGACTATTACTGACATTTTGATTTGTCTGCAAGTTTTTTAAACAATGAATGCTTTTATTAATTCTTTTATGTATGTTGCACTTGTGTCCATCCCTGCTGTCTGACATAGCTAAAGAATATTGGTAGATTCCCTTCACTACAAGGTGATATGACATAATTATCTTTTCCACTTGGCTTGCAGCAATTGTCACTCTTCTTTTTTATTTGGCTGCATTTTTCATGAACAAAATTGTCTGTCCCCACATCTGAAATTCCACTGTCTATCTAAACAACATAATTTTTAGTAATTAGTGGCACGTCAGACATCTGAGAGCTGTCCGGGGATTGTCAAGATAGGCGGGACTCACAGCAAACCCAAAAAATGACATACAATTGACACAATGGTGGAATATGGCTTTTGCGCTTTAACCTGGGTCATGGGCAGGTGTGTCTCCAAATTGATAAGATGGCAGCAACTGTGGTTCCATAGTGCATATGCTGCTGCTTATTCAGAAGATATACCCTATATGGACAGAACTATTATGATAACTGGCCATTACACCTACAGGAAATTTTATGACATCCCATTCTAAATCCAAAAGCATAAATATGGAGTTGGTATCCCCTTTGCAGCAATAACAACTTCTCTTTCCACAAGATTTTGGAGTGTTTCTGTGGGAATTTGTGCCCATTCATTCTGTAGAGCATTTATGAAGTCAGGCACTGACGTGGGATGAGAAGGCCTGGCTCACAATCTTTGTTCCAGTTCATCCCAAAGGTGTTCGATAGGGTCAAGGTCAGGGCTCTGTGTGGGCCAGCCAAGTTCTTCCACACCAAACTCATACAACCGTGTCTTTATGGAGCTTGCTTTGTGCACTGGGGCACAGTCATGCTGGAATAGACAATAGACAAACATCCCCAATCTGTGTCTACAAAGTTGGAAGCATATCGTTGCCCAAAATAGCTTGGTCTGCTGAAGCAGTAAATTCACTGGAGTAATAAGATCACTATTCACTGGAAGTAAGGGGGCAGAGCCCAAACCCTGAAAAACAGCCCACACCATTATCCCTCCTCCACCAAACTTTTGGCACAATGCAGTCAGGCAGGTAACGTTCTCCCGGCATCTGCATACCCAGACTGCCCCATCTGACTGCCAAACAGAGAAGCATGATTCCTCACTCCATAGAACATGTTTCCACTGCTCCATAGTCCAGTGGCGGTGCTTTACACCACTCAATTTGATGCTTGGCATTGAATTTGGTGATGTGAGGCTTGCATGCAGCAGCTCGGCTGTGGAAACTCATTTCATGAAGCTCCCGCTGCAAAGTTTTTGTGCTTACATTAATGCCAGTGGAGGTTTGGAACTCTTCAGCTATGGAATCAGCAGAACGTTGGCGACCTTTACACACCAAGGACCTTAGTAGTCATTGACCCCATTCTGTGACTTTACATGGTATTCCACTTCATGGCTGAGTTTCTGTTGTTTCTAAACACTTCCACTTGCCAATAATACCACTTACAATGGAGTGTAGAATATACAGCAGGGATGCAATTTCACAAACCATCTTATTGTAAAGGTGGCATCTTATTACAGTACCACACTTGAAGTCACTGAGTTCTTCAGAACAACCCATTTTGTTTCACAAATGTTTGTAAATAAAGATTGCATAACTAGGAGCTTGATTTTATACACCTGTGACAATGAGTCTGATTGAAACACCTGAATTCAATAATTAAGAGGTGTGTCCCAATACTTTTGTCCATATAGTGTATGACATATGTGAGAGCAGTCCTAATGTTCTTGAGATGAGCTGGCCTAATAGTGAACCCAGAGAAGTGTCCATTTCAGTTGCAGTTTTGTGCGGGGCCAGAAAAAGCTGCTGTGATATTGGTCTACTCATGACTGAAGACCAAAAGGAAGGCTGGGCAGTTCCTGGGGCTGGAAGCTAGTTATATCCATCTACTTATTTGGACATCACCAGCTCATTGATCTCAACAAAAAGGTAATGCTTCATCTGGTCCAGTGGTTGGTGTGTGTCAGTAAATAATGTTTGAGTATTAAAGTGGCTATATTTGGTCCGTGCTTCACTCTCCTGGCTGAGGAACAGGCTGAGATCATGCAATATACAAACAGCATGAACTGGATGAGGCAAAGAGCAAAGCAAGAAAACCAAACACCGGAACAAAATGGGGAACCAAAGGCTCAGCATGACTGGAACAGGACACAGAGAATTTGCTTCATAATGTACACAGAAAAAAGAGGGTTTAAATTAATGAGTTAATCAGGGGAAAAACTGAAAACAGGTGAGTGCAATCATGACACAGTAGGACTGACCACCAGTGACGAGACAACACAAACCAAAACAAACGCATGTGTTAAACATACTGAGTCAATGCAGAAGTGTGCTATGTAGTGCTGTAAGCGTCCATGATAATTGCATTTCCAAATTGTCATTATACTGCATTAAATTAGTACAGTGAGGAGCTCAAGGTTAGTAAAAATGGTGATCAGTGGGGTGATATTTGAACATAACTTTTGGATAAAAATTATGACTGTGCTATAAACACCAGAGTTGTTCTAGATAGTGATTATGTGAGTGGATATTTATTTATTTATTTATTTATTTATTTTTATAGAAACAAAAGAAGCTTCTGGCAGCATTTGTTCCTCTGCAAAAACACCTTAAAAGTCTAAAATCAAGTCTTAAAATGTGAAAAAAATATTATATTTGTGTACATTGTAACACAGTGCAAATCTTTCAAACACCATTATGGTCATTCAGCACCAGGTTTCAACAAGAAGTGCAGTGTAATATAATGCACATAAAGAAGTTTGCTGTATGAGATTATGTTGAAAATGCTCTTCAGTAGAGAGAACCTGCACAAAGTAACCCACTAGTGCTACATCATCATCACTAGCAGCATATTTACCAGCAGTGAACAGCGTGTCATTGTAATAAAAGAAAGGAGAATGTCGTCAGCCAGTCTGAAAGGAAGTAGAGGAGTTTCAATTCAAACAACACACCTACTTATTTGGACATTCAATCTTCATGACGATCATAGATGCTTCCTTTCATGTTTATATGTTTCCAAGCAGCCTTTCCTGAAAGAATCGAATTTCTTGACCAACAGAAACAGCTTGCTAGTTTTTCCAAATATCTCAATTAAATCATGAAAATTGAAAACATAAAAGTACAAGAATAATCTCTGTGATACATACACACTGGAGACAGCAAGGAACTCCAAGTCCCATGAATGACCACAGACTACAGTCATGACTGAAATGGACTCTGGTCCCCAAAGCACACCGCAAACATTCCAGCGCTGTCATTCACCAGCCATTTGATATTACACATCTGACTCTAACTGCTCAGACTCTAGAGACTATATAAGGATGCTGAACATTCAGACGAGTTACGGAGCGATCACTTAGTATGCTCACATCAGCCATGGTCAAGCCATTTCTGTTAGAACTTTCTGTTCATATTGTGATTGAACTTTGCTTTGTGTACCCAGATTCTGACCACTGTTCCATCTGTGATATTCTGTCTGCTGATCGCTCGACCCACTGCCAGTTATATTGGATTTGTCTGCCTGCCCTGATCACCCAGTAAAGTACTGAACTGCATTCACATCCTGGTCTGTCTCCTAGTGTGTATATGACACTCTGCGGATAGTTAGTAGTCAAGTTGTTTCTCGATTGCACTTGAACCCATTTAGAAGGAATTACAACTGAAGGATCTCTAAAAATTAGACATGAACTACAGCTCTGACATTCATGTTAACTGCTTCAGTAGCTTCAGACCATGCTGAAGCTATCTCCATTAAGTCTGGCCTGTTTCTAGCTTTAAATTACTTCTATTTAGAAACACATGTAGTTTGATGTTTTTATTTCAGGAATGTTTTCTCAGTTTTTTTTTAATCTACACAAAAAAAAATACTTAGTAAAACCCCTGAACAACCTTCTCGATTCCCCTTTCAGGAGGGAGGTCAAAGGGGTGGTTGCTGAACTGAAACTGCTACTGAATCACTGGTAGAAGCTGGTGAACCCTAGGTATCTTTGGAGTTCCTTTGGGAAAGAAAAGATTGTCATTAATGTACACAATCACAAACATGATTCTCTGAGGACTTGATTTATGAATACTTGGATGACTGAAGGAATATTTATTATTATTATATTCATAATGTCCAGTCATTGTAATGAAAGTTGTCTTCCACTCCTCACCTTCTTTAAAGCGGTGGTTATAAGCACATCTGTCAAGCTTCATGAAAATTGTTTCTCCCCTTACCTGTACCAGGGCTGACGGAACCTGAGGAAGAGGATACCTGTATTTGACAGTGACAGAGCTCAAACCCTTGTAATCAATGCATGGTCGAAGGCCACTATCTTTTTTTAAACAAAGCAGAACATAGTAGCTGAAGTGGTGACCAAAAGAAGTATAAACGCTTATTCCAGTGCCTCTTGATGTATTTGATCATGGCCTTAGTGTCTGGGTTCGAGAGAGGATGCTTCTGTGTGGGAATAACCCAGACAGGAGGTCAGTAGCACAGTCATATAGATGATGTGATGGTAGATTGATATTTTTAGTTTTGCTGAAGACCTCCAGCTGTGATTACATTCTGGAGGTTTATAAACTCGGCACGCAAAACATATCTCAGTGTCAAACAAAACAAAAGGGTCACATAGGTCCAGGATCAAAACAGCACATAATAGCAATAGAGTGATCCAAAAGTATGCATAAAAGCCAGGTGCAGGTCAAACACCATCGAGCATAGAGAAATGTCCAAATCTAAAGGGAGATCCAAGAGGATGAATAAAGATACAGTACAAGGTCATATACAGCGATCAGAGCAAGACATGACCACTCATTGGTTTTGTGGCATGTGTGAGTCCATGTGCTTTATATACCTAACAGATAGGAACTGAGCATATCAGTAGTCCCAGCATTCAGGCAAGGGTGCCCTCTGCTGGCATGACGGAGAAATATCATAGTTGGAGACAACAATTAATAAAGCTTAAAAATTAATTTAATTTAATTAAAAAAAATAGAATCATTTTCTTTTAGCAAATACACTTCTACTGGTTATATATTTTAACTCCTATATCCAAAAAATAGCTTCTATTTTCAGAATATGCATTGCTTTTAACCTGTTCATTTTATTCATTTGCTGAGCTTGAAATGAAATTTAAGACACACAAAGCAGTATGGATTCTAACAGCTTATAATATCTTTTTTTTATTTTATTTTTAAGTTTTATGATGTAGGGAATAATCTGACAGACTGCCTGTAAATGACATACAATATAAGGCATGTGGAAATGCAGGACAGAGCAAAGAATTGAATCAATGAAAATTAGTATTAAGGGAATATGAACTATTGTGAACTGGGTACTGACTGTTCTTACTGGGTATAACATTCTTAGCACTCATTTACAAAGCTAGAAGTAAAGAGTATCTTTACACACCTGCTGCTTGCAGTAAAACTCCAAGCAGCGTCTGGCAAATGCCACAAACGTAAATGTAAATGTAAAACACCATTGTTTCTTGTGTGGAACTTATAAACGGTATTAATTAGTTAGTTTTGTTTAAACAAGAGAAAGTGAAATGTTACTTTTAATTTAAAATGTTTCAATAAATGGAAAGACAAATACAGGCATGTCAAACTGATTTTAGGTAGCTTGCCACATTACACTCAGTTCAATCTCAGGTGAACTGGAACAAAAAGAAAAATCTATTTAGTGACCAATAACACCACAACGTTTTAAATACACAGACTGAACAGACATCACCTACAACACACATAAACACACTGCTGTTTGTGTGGGGCTGGTGTTCCAGGGGAAAAGTGGCAGTTGATACCCAAAGATGCACTGAAATGGGGGTGGCTGAGTGGAGGAATGCTGAAGGGAGTTTCGGGCAAATTCCACCCAGAAGGGAAATCATGACCAATCTCCAGTTTTTCCATAAATCCAACCCAGACTCTAGAGGTGAACAGGAGCCCTATCACTGATGATATCCTTTAGGATGCTGAATTACCGGAACCCATGAGTGAATAGCAGTTTGGCGGCATGGTGGTGTAGGGTGCCTTTCTGTGTGGAGTTTGCATATTCTCCCTGTGCAAGCATGGGTTTCCTCCATGGTCCAAAAACATGTGAATTAGGTTAATTGGCTACTCTAAATTGCCCATAGGTGTGAATGTGAGGGTGAATAGTCTCAGCCACTAGGGGGCACAGTTAATGACGGTCCCAAGCACGGATGAATTGGGAGGGTTGCGTCAACAAGGTCATTCTGCAGAAAACCTCTGCCAAATGAGCAGACAATGGACAATCCGCTGTGGTGACCCCGAACAGGGAACAGCCGAAAGCAAAAAGAAGAAGAACGAGTGAATAGCAGTTGTCCTACTTTCATATAAAGATGTTACTTGGTTCAAACCAATGCTGTGTGTGTCATGACTCGTATACCTGTTAGAATCCAGGAGCATTGGGAGTAATCCTAGCGAGCTGGATTCCATCACTTCCCAACTACTGTCAGGAACGTGACCCAGGCAAGGTAAATACTATAAACATATAAATTATTCCCCTAGCTGTGAATATTCCTTTGAGAAGGTAGCTAGGTGGTCTGCCAGGAACAGAGCCAAGACCTACTTTCTCTTGTCTTTACTCATCAGGGCATAATAATCAGAGATTTTCCATAATCTTCTTTATCAATTTTTTTCCCTTTATGTTGTTGTTTTAAATTGGTCATGAAATAAAGCATCAAGTAAGCCAAGTAATTTTTTTTTTTCACTGCAAAAAAAGGTATATCTTAGCAAGTGAAGATATCTTGACCAAAGGAAAACTTATCTAATGTTTCTCATATGAGATGGTTATATAACAAATAAGAGACAATTAAGTGTATTTCCAGACTTATTTACTCATTCCAATGTTTAAATGGTCTTAATGTTTAGGAAAATTATTTTGTTCCCTTTTAGAAATAAATGTTTGATGTAAGCAAAGTTTCTGTCAGTAGAATAATTTCTGTAGGGGTAAGGCTGCCATGGCCCTGGCTCACCACCAGAGGGTAGTACCACTCAGTAATTAGTGTCAATCAGCTCCACCTGTGCCTGGTCTATTTAAGGGCTGCTTACAGGTTGCGCTAGAGCTCATTCCTGAGTTCTCCTTCTTGTGTGCTGTAGTGAGCACTTGAGTTGAGACACTTGAGTTGAGACACTTGCTTGAAGTAACTTATTTCTGGATCATAAATAATGCAGTACAATGCAATACAATGTGCATTTTTGTCTCTGTACAACATTTTTAAATGCTACAAACAGATTGAATATATTATAATGAAAGTGCTACAGCTTCACCATATCTTCAACATCAATAAATAAACTTATAAATTCGCCCCTTAATTTGACTGAATAAATGAAGTCCCTGACCTGGACAAAGAGATCAATTGAAACATAATGAGCTCTGTAACAGCTAGGTAACAGTACTTTTAACCAGCAATAAAGTTCCAACGTTCACTAAAAAGGCTGACTTCTGCTTCCTTGTTCTCACTGCAAATTTGATTTGTCCTGAAACATAATACTCTGGAATTAAGTCTTTGTTCCCCTTGGTTACAAACACCTCTCCTGTTATTAATAGGTATCATAAACTGGTTTATCCTGTTCTCTTTAGGACATCATGCATTAGAGAACATGAAGAAAAATTCCCACAGTGAATCCTTCAGCTTGGCTGTACCAGTGGTATCAGAAGGCACTGGTGTCAGACAACGTCGGTCCTTTTTTGTATTTGAAACATGGGTTCTTGTTTCTGGCTCTACATGCTAGGAGTAACTCTGATTTCTGTTTGGTTAGTACTCTGTGATGTTACACCGTCGCTCTCTGGAGCTTATTTACCTGGGGATATTGTTATCGGGATTCTGAGCTCAGTTCATTCTACATTTCCAAGGTTTAATGCCTCAAATCGTCCAGACACACCATGTGAAGAGTGAGTATGCATAAGGGTTTATTAAAGTGTTATTTTATCCATATTAGAACTGTACTTGAACTTGCATATATAAGCAATTCTGTTAACAATCTACATATTTTAAAGCCTCTTCTTCTTTTCTTTTTCAGCTTTAATCTAATATCTTTTGTACAATCTTTGGCGATAATCCAAACCATCGAAACTATCAATAACTCGAGCTTTCTGCCTGGAATTCAGCTCGGATATCTGATGTGTGATCCATGTGCGTCTGCGGCCAAAGCCTTGCATTGCGTGGAACACATGCTTGCAGTTAATGGGTCACTTCCTGTTCTCTCTGACTACAGAAACTTCAGTTCACCTGTGAAGGCATTTTTGGGAGAAAGATACTCTGAATTATCTATTCCTGTTTCCAAACTGCTCAGTCTCTACTTGATTCCTCAGGTAATACTGAGGAGGGTTGTGGTGTGGGGTTCTAAAAATAAGTATGAAAGGTCATGTTATTGCTTAAATAATTATTCTGCCTTGACTTTGTAAATGTGAATGTGGAAGTAGGTGATACATTTTATCATGTTCTCTGACAATAAACAGTAACATGTCTGACTTTTTTATGAGAAAGCTAGACAAACCTAGTCACAATCTGTTTGTTTGTTCAATCTAATTAGTTAGCTAAAAAAAATGTTTTTATCCAGAAATGAATCACGGTCTATGGTTAGGGGTGTGATAGTCCTGACAGATCATCAACCTGACAGAGTGACAAAATATATTTTTTAATTTTGACAAAAAAGATGGTTTTTACACACACACACACACACACACACACACGCACACGCACAACATGAAAATTATTCTTAGGTTCTATTAGGTTATTATTCACCAATGCAGTTGTTGGATGTAATTTCACACATCAAACTAATTGTTTTTGTAAAAACCTAGTATAATTGTTTACAGTGTACTGAAAATTTTCAATTCTAGGCAACAAAAAAAACACTTTACACTTAGTCTTTTTAATTGGGAGCAATAGTACTTTTACCTGTTATAAGAATGCCATTTTACTTCATAGTTCATTTATTTACTTCACCCTTTTGGCTGTTTTTAATCCAAACAGTAAAATAAATACTACATTTAAAAAGTACTTTTACATGTATTTTTTAAAATACAGCCTAAAGAGTCTGGGTTTTTTTGTGTCAATTTATTGTCCTGATATGTCCATATTTGTGTCTTTTAACATTTCACAGATCAGTTGCACTTCCTCTGCACCCATACTAAGTGACAAGTTGCGTTACCCGTCATTCTTTCGTGTCATTCCAAGTGATATATACCAGACACTGGCACTGGCAAAGCTCATGAGGCACTTTTCCTGGGACTGGGTTGGGGTGGTGACCCTAGATGATGACTACGGCAAGGCAGCACTCGAGAACTTTCTGCTGGCTGCAGATGAAGTAAAAGTGTGCGTGGAGTTCAAAGAAGTGTTACCGGCCATCAATGGACCTGAGCAGGGCATTAGGAAGGTGGCTGATCACATTCGATCCTCGAGTGCCAAAGTTGTGCTGCTCATTTTAAGACCTCAAATGTTGGAGATACTCTTTGATGAGATGATTAAGACAAACACTAGTCGTACCTGGATAGCCAGTGATGCCTGGTCTATGGCAGGCTCCTTAATGAAGATGAAGGACATAAACAAAGTAGGAGACATCTTAGGATTTACTTTTGTTACTGGTGAGATTCCAGGTTTCACAGATTATCTCCAAAACCTGAAGCCAAGCTCAGGAGCATGGAATGACTTCATTAGGGAGTACAAGCAAATAAGATTCAGCTGCACTCCTGGTGAAAATTCTGGGAATGCATATCCGTCTCCTTGCAATGTGACTGACCCCCAGGAGATGAACGATGACTACCTGCTCAAGGCTGTGGATCTCACAGCTACATATAATCAGAGAGTTGCAGTCTACGCTATAGCTCACGCCATCAAGAAAATTCTTAAATGTAACAACACTGCCTGTCCTGGAGATGCCAACTTTCCACTTGAGAAGGTAAAAAAGAGGCTTGGGGAGGAGTTGATACAGTGAAATACTAAATAAATACCAGCCTTTTTTTCTCTTGTTCAATAAACATCTCACAGCAAATGTGCATATTAATGTTTTATTTGAAGCTGCACTAATGTCAAAGTTGCTGTTATAGAATAAAAACCATTAATATGTTTCCATGTTAACCATAGCCAATCAGAATCCTGATTTCAGCAGCGCCATTGACTATAGGATATATATATAGTGGGGTTTTGTTGTTGTTGTTTTTCCTTTTTTTAACATCTGCTTTTTCAGCTAGTGGCCATTCTTCATGAGAAAAACTTCACCCTGGACAACCAGACATATTATTTTAATAATGATGGTGATTTTGACAAAGGCTATGATCTCATGATGTGGAAAATTGCCGGAGATGTACGAATACCCAGTGTGGTGGGAAAATTCCTCATAAGCACAAAGGATGTGGAAGTCTATGAGGACAATATAATATGGTCCAACAACACGGTGAGATAAATTGAATGTTATGTGATCATTTTAGGTGTGATATGAAAAAAATGAATTTTTATTCATCTTAATATATTATACAATTTGTATACAATAACTTCCATATAGTAAACCATTCTGACCTTCCGCACAAAATAGTCTGTAATGTCAGGCAAAGATATAGATAGTTTTCAAAATTATTGATTACATTCCTATTCAGTGGTTTCCTGTGAAACCCAACTATGGTTCATCCAACAGCCTTGAATGGAATGTTACAACAACTCCAGACAAATATATCTATTTCTGGACAAAGGACAAAGCAGAAATAGAAGATTGGTAATATAATAATCCCCCATTCAAGAACACCACTATGACCAAATTTAATTCTGAAGGAGCTGGAGGAATTTAGTGGTATGAGCCAGCACTGATCTCTATGAGAACACAGGCAACACTGAGAAGCATGGTGGTGGTAGTATCTTGTTGTGGGGATGCTATTGATATGTCCGGTGTTAATTGGACAAATACGAAGGAAATTATAGATAATTGGGTGGAAATTATAGAATTAATAATCCATTAATTACACCCATTTTATTTCCAAGTTGTAACACAAATATATGTTGAGGAAGTCCTATTAGGGTGAATAATTATGCAAGGCACTTTAAACACAGCATTGTGAATATTTTCACCAAAGAGAACCTCTCTTTAATATGTAGGTGCCCTTGTCTAGGTGTTCAGAGACTTGTCCTCCCGGCACAGAGAAGAGTGTGTCAAACATTTCCTGCTGCTATACCTGTACTAATTGTAGTGAAGGATACTTTTCCAACACAACAGGTGAGTTGTAGGATTGTGGCCTGAGCTTTGACATTGAAAAGATCCTGACTCCCACCCTCAGTGTAATAAATCAAATCATAGACTGGAGTCTTGCAGTAATGACTAGTAACTATAATTTTCAACAAGAGGCATTAATGTAAGTTTTATCACGTTCCATTTTTTTCTGTTCACAGATCAAGCCACTTGTCAAAAATGTCCAAAAGGTTCTTCTTCTCTTGCGGCTTCATCAGAATGTCAGGAGTGGAACGTTTGGTATTTGAAGTGGTCTGACCCATTCTGCATTGTCGTGATGATTGGAACAGGAATTGGCATACTGCTACTGATCTTCTCATTCATCTTTTTCATTTTGCACCGAGACAATCCCATCATCAAGGACACTTTACTATATTCTTGTATTATGAATTTTGGGCTTATTGTGAGTTTTGGAGGGGTCATAAGTTTTTTAGGCGAACCATGTGCTAACCATTGCATGGCACAACAGGCCATGTATGGCCTCGGATTCACGCTGTGTGTGTCCTGCATTCTGACAAAGGCTTTTCGTACCTTCATAGCCTATCTGGCTTACGATCCACACACACAGTACAAGTTGCTTAAGATTGATAAGCCGTTTGTCATCATAGGCTTCCTCACTTCTATTCAGGGTCTCATTTGCATCTTCTGGTTGGTATTTGATCACCCTGATGTTGAGGAGACAGAATCAAAAACTCAGCAACTTACTATGAACCATCTGTGCACCCAAGGCTCATCCATGGTCAGCTTTGGGGTGATGCATGCATACATTGCAGTTCTAGCTATGGTGTGCTTCCTGTTGGCCTTCAAAGGCAGAGATGATGAGACAGAGCCTATCGTCTTCAGCATGCTCATCCATCTGTTTGCTTGGCTTTGCTTTATTCCAGTTTTTATCACACAGCATGAACTGCGGACTATTATCCAGATCTCAGCCATTATGGTGTCTAATTATGGAGTCATCTTCTGCCACTTCACCCCAAAGTGGTTTAAGATTATCTCAGAAAAAGTGGAACACAGAAGCACCTTAGAGGTCACAGGCAGGCAGTCAACAGAAACTATTTTGCATTCAACAGTAAGTTCTGCTTCCTTTGGGTGCTCACTGGATTCCTTACCATTACCAAGCCCAATGTCTCAAACACTATCAAACACTGTGGATTCTGAAATATCTGGTTGGGAGAACTCAATAAAGATACCAAGCATAATATCAACATTATCAAGTGCTAGAGACATTGACATGTTCTGTTGGAATGACAGACTGAGTATAGGTGGCTCAGAGGACTCAATAAAGATACCAAGCACAACTTCACCAGGACAGCTCACTACTGCAGAGGATGAACTGTCAGATTTGGATAACGTACTGAACACAGGTGGTTTAAAGGACCCAATACCAATATCTAGCACATTATCAACACTATCTAGTACTAGAGACATGTCCTGTTGGGATAATGGATTAAAGAAAGACAGCTCAGAGGACACTACAATTACAAAAATAACAAATACAGCACAATTCACTACTGCAGACTTTGAAATGCCAGTGTGGTATCACGGGCGGTATTCTGTTTCCATTAGACGTCGCAGAACGAAGAGTTTCTAACCCACTATGGGAGTTGTTCAACAAAACATTCAAGTATGTGCAAAAGGGCAGTAAGAAAAACCTAATCGAATCATGCATTTTAGCAGAGTTCTTTTCTACTTCAAAAGGAAAATCCACCATTTACAGGTTTCTACATCACGCACTATGCTGTTTGTCTACCTGCTCATAGCGATGTGGTGGGAATTAGGTCTTGCTTCATCTCTACCTAGAAAAAGAGACATAGCAATGCTTTTATACTTTCAGATTGATTTATACTTCTGTGCCGGAATGTCATGAATGTCAGAATGTCATGGACACTTGCACAAGGTGAAACTTTAAATTTGCACATAACATGAATCTGTCTACTTGTGATTGCAAAAAGGTGAAAGAAAACAAAAGGGAGAAAATGCCTGATCACTTATAAACAACGGTGACTTCAAGATTCAGATTATATTTTAATAGAGTGGCTGTGGTTTACCTAGAATACATTGTGTCTTTATTCGTTAGAAGAAGAAGAAAGCAAAGTGTTTAATTTTGCGGTAAAACTACAGCTGTTATAAAGAATTACATTTTAATCACTTATAACACAACATTAAGGTTGTTGTTTTCTGTACATAACTACATTATACAATAATGTGATCACTTCAACATGTGTAAAGCAAATGTGAAAGGCAAGGGAGGGTAAGTCTCATGTTTACGTATACATGTACTATGCAAGATTTTTATCATACAGGGGACATTTTATTATGACATCACCCTGAGAAATTAACAGCATGAGTCAGTCTACACCGATATTTAAGAACCCTTTATCATCAGTTTCTGTATATATAATATTTTTAATGGACAACACTTTCAACAAGTGGTTCAGGGACACAAACCTCCAAATCTCCAGCCTGTAGAAGATGGAGAATACTAGATGCCATGTGGGAAAATCCTATAACTTTTTTTTTTTCAACTCAGTGCAACTGTCCAATGTTTGTTCCAAACAATGTACACACATACACACTTGTACACAGTAACCCATTAGATCCAGTACATTACCATCACTAGCATCACATTTACCGTCAGCGAGCAGCGAGTCATTGTAATAAAAGAAAGGGGAACTTACTCAGTCAGTTTGAAGGGAAATGGAGGAATTTCAGGCTAAATATCATGGATGCTCAATTTGACACTGAATCTTCATGCCCATCAGAATTATTGTTCTCCATATTTATATGTTTCCAGAGCAGCTTTTCAGGAAAAAATTGTGTTTTTCAATCAACCAAAATGTATAACAATGTGCTTGTCTGTCTAACATTTATATAAATACAATTCAAAGAAATGGGCGGTGGTGCAGTGGTTAGCACTGTCGCCTCACAGCAAGAAGGTCCTGGGTTCGATCCCCGGGTCACCCAGGGTG
>JAQQZX010009666.1:0-16143 GCA_030068355.1 Notoglanidium maculatum | reverse complement strand
CCAGTACTGTTACAGTAATGAGGCTGGAGAGTGTTTGCCTGGGTTACAGATGGGCGTGGCTACAACTACGCACTACTACATTCATAAAGACAAAAAACATGCTGGTTTCCGGTTTTGAAGAAGAAGTTGAAAAGCACGCAGTGAGAGCATCAACTGCAACCAGAGATTTCAAAGAAGATTCGAGAACTGGGTTCCACGATGGCGCAACTTAAACAGCAACACATTCGAATCAAGTAAATTCAGTGAATGCTTTTTTTTCAGTGTGCAAAATAATAGCCAAAGAGGATACAACTGCTAGGTTTAAAAAATGAATTGAATTTAGCCTTCTTGTTTCAAATGTGTACAGCGGGTCAACACAAATAAAATATCTGATTTCAACAAAAAATCCTCTTACTCTTAATAACACAATCACTACTAATACAATACTACTACTTAATTATAGAAGTTACAAATGTGGAGTGAAATATAAGAATGTGAGAAAATAAACAAAAGAAAAATTCTCATACACTGACAAAACCCACATTTATACAGGAAGCGACACTTGCAATGAAACGCTGACGTAACAACGCTGGGCCTCGTCTGACACGCCCCCGCTTCGGAGCTTCATTTGGCCATCACTAATGGCCAGGTTTCAGACCTAAAATGGCACTTAGGCTATACCTGTAGTATGCTATATGGAAGATGCCATCTTAGTTGAATGCACTTTCTCCTAATGTGTAATAGCGTTGGCTAAATCACCGTGTTGGTGGTTGTTAGAAAAACATGGAGATTGTTGCGAACTACTTTAAATATTACAATTATGGTAAATAATATACCATTAGATTAAGCCAATAACGATGGATTACAGAAAACAAGCAGATCAATAAAACAATGTTGGTGTTTCAGTCGTGATAAACTGTAACAAACTCACCTGCCACAGGAGCAGAAATCAGGCCGGCATAAAATAAAACCAAAGATTTCATCATCGCGCTATGCATCAGGCTCAGCTAAACTAAACTAAACTAGTTCAAAGCTTGAACTAATACAGGACTTCTCTGTCGCCTACCACAGCCGCCTATCCTGCCGTAGGCTATCCTGTGGTTATGTAAATGTTGTGGTTATTCTGAGTAAAACATCGACAGTAGATCTCACAGCTCTGATTACAGCGAGATTAACTGCATTTCCACACTAAGGACTGGGACTAAACAGCTGTGTGGCTTTACAAGTTGTTTAAGGTTGTCGAAACAATGGCACACTGAACGCGCGCCGTAATCAAAGCTAAATGTGGTCTAATGAAATACTTCTGTGCTACTTTTTTTTTTTTTTACACATGGACTAATGGTTAAAAGGATAAATGTTTTTAATCAAACCACCCTGTTTTTCAAGTGAGCTAAAGTATTGGAAGATGGCAAGCAACAGGTGGTTCTTGTTACCAGGTGTGTCACATAAGATTGATAGTTTAATCATTAAGTAGCCCCAGATATCTACTCTCAGTTTAAGCTTCAGCTTTCGCCTGTGAAGACTGCATTTTTAGTTAAGAAGGGAAGACCAGAGAGCTGTTCTCACTTCTCATATTCATCTTTTGATCTCACACACAAATTTCTTTAATGCATAACAAAAGCAAATTTATTGGCCTTGCTTTTCTAATAATTTTGGAGGGAACCTCCAAAAATTTTAATCTGCCTTCCTGTTCTCTCTTCCTCTCACATCTTTGCCATGCTTTACCATCCCATTCTGCCACACAGTTTCTCCCCTCCATTCTGTCCAAGGGCACATTCAAATTAACACACTCTTTATTGAGCTATTTATTGCTGCCCTGTCTGCCCATTCCTCTCCTATTATTCCTGTGTGGGCAGGAACCCATACAAACCCCACTTTTCTTCCACGTTTACTTAGCCTATATAAAACAATAAATATTTCTCCTATCCTCGTGCATCCCCCCCAAATACTGCCTGAAGAGCAGTAGCTGAATTCCAGCTAACCTCATAGCTTTCTTTGGTCCCTGATCTATTGCATTATCTTTGCACTCTGAATTTAATGCTGACCTTTTCCTCCTCTTTTCCCCTTAGTCCATTCCCCCCACCTCCATCCCATACCTCACTCCCTGAGAAAACTTATGTTTGGCAATCCATCTGTGTCTAAATTGAAAGGTTGTTTCGATCGGCTTCCCAACAAAAATACACAAACTAATAATATTTACCTTAAAATTATGCAGGAAAGTGTTGAACTATTAGTTTAGACATAAATATTTATATAATGAGTTACATATTTAATTACACTTAATTATTTTCATTTTACATACTTTTGTCTTTTATCTATAAACAATACAGTAATTTTGCTGTAAAAACATAAGAAATAACTATTTTGTCATTATTGGCATAGCACTTAAAAAATAGTTGGTTTATTCATTTACAGATAATGTCTGTAATTTTACAGAGTTCTATATGGAATTAAAAATAATAGGAAATTACTATTTATATGTAAAGTTATTTTCTGTAAAACTAGGATATATTTTTGTACAGTATACTCCAAATATTGATATTGTCAGTTATTGTTTAGAAATAATCTTCATATAGCCTTCCTACATTACACAGGCCTAAAGGCTGCAGGCTGTAGAGGATAATCATGTGGAGTCCTTGCGGTTCGGTTTTCTGTCATTTCGTCCTACCTGTCGAAACATCCTACTAAAGGCTACTGTACTGAACTCTGTACTGAAATTTCCGGTTTAAAAGAGATGGAAAGATAAAAAATAAATAAAAGGAAAACCCAATGTCGTACCATTTATTATCAAGCGTTAGATTGAAGTCATAGAAGCTATAACTTGTAGAACACTGCCATCTTGTGGCTCAGATTAAAATGAACTTTACATACACTTGAAAAATGAAGTCCGTATTAAGCCCAGAGTACTATTAATATTGACAAGGGTAAAGTTGATTAATACCTTTTGCATTTGCTGTAAATCTTAAACTACTGCTGTTACTATGTTTACTATGCACACTGATTCCTATCCATCCATCCATCCATCCATCCATTTTCTAGGCCACTTCTCCATTGTGGGTCACGCGGGAAGATGGAGCCAAGAATCAGTGTGCACCCTGGACAGGTCACCAGTCTATTGCAAGGCTAACAAAGACACAGATAACCATTCACACTCACACCTATGGGAAATTTAGAGTAGCCAGAGGACCTAATCTGCATGTCTTTTGACTGTGGGAGGAATACAGAGTACCTGGAGGTAACCTATGCAGGGACAGGAAGAACATGCAAACTCCACACAGAAAGGTCCCTGGTCAACCGTGGGATTGAACACAGAGCCTTCTTGCCTTTGGCCGAGAACCCAAGCTCAGGATTCAAACCAGGTACTCTAAAGTTTTAAAATGTTTTATTTCCAGAGTCATGTTTTACAGGTTGGAGTTTATGGTTACTTTAGATTTTGCATACCACCAGACCTCCCTCTATCTGTTTTCCAGCTGATACTGTTGTTTTTTAGCCAACAAGAGTGTCGGATCTTCATGAAACCTCATCAGTAAAAATTTAAATGAAGGTTAATGCAGCTAAAGAAGGATCTTACAATTAAAATTGCAAAGTTTTAAGTACACAAACATTTCCCAACTTTAAAGATTAATTAATTTTAACCACTGTAAAGTGTACTCACTAAACCCAGCATTCCTCAATTCATAATAAAATACATGTATAAAGAGTCTTCCTGGTCCAGCACACAGTTCTTTCTAACTCTTATTGTTTTGTGTTGCTGTGCTAACTCCTCCTTCATCAAGCTTTCATAATTCGGTGTGGTTCTTATTCCATGACTTGTTTGTACAAGCTAAGGACAGGTTTTGATGGCTACAAAGCCATCTTTCACTTTTGCTTTCCTGGTTTTTAGCCTTTGTTTTGCACACACACACAAAAAAAAACATGTAACTGACATTTTGTTGTCGACATTCTGATATTGTAAGTTTTAGAGGAGTATTCTGCACTCTGATATTTACATGAACGTAAGTTATTAGATTTCAGGAGCCAGTTTAACAGTCACTATCACAGACAGGTGTGCAATCTTTCTCTTCTGCTACAGTACTATCTATGCTAATAGTGCCCCCCAGGAAGGAATTGAAAAATTAAAATTGACATTTCTCCAATTTTACAACAATACTATCTATGCTAATAGTGCTACCTGTGCCTCTGTAGCAGTTGGGTGCCAAATTCACTGTTCAAAGGCCTATTTTTATTAATCCGGGAACAAATTCTAAACCATATTTTAAGAAAAACAATTATCAGATTTTACTGCTAAATCAGTAATCACAGCCTTCAAATAATACCTCTGTAAAATGGCTACCAAAATCAATAACATTAACTTTATTTTCTTCAATATCCTACTGCATTTCAAATCAGTTCACTTTACAAACAGAGGAAAGGAGTAAAACTGACCTGAGGACTGTCATTGCATTGCTATCCTTAATATTTTGTTTGCTTCACCTTCTACCTCACTTAAGCTCTGCACTTTCCTTTTCCTAAGACAAAAGATTTGTATAATGACAAACGTCTCTGTAGGCGTAACTTGGCCCTGTGGACACTTCCTGTATTCACTTAGCTGACTGACGTCACTCTATGTAAAATGTGGGTTAGTGAGGTAATGATGTGAGGTCGTATGTTCAGTGTATAAAACCTGAGGCACAGTGCAGTCCTGGTTACCGTTCTCTCTCTGGGTGACTTTGGGTGCTACTGTATACACACGGACTACTTTATGTGTGTGTTCTGAATTGTTAACCATATTGCTCCAACAACTTTTAATTCGGACACCATCATACTTTCTGAATTACTTTTGTCTTGTGGTTACTTCTTAAAAATGGCCTTCTTTATACACAAAAAATACACAAAGACTGTTCATAACATTGACATGACATTGCTGCTGTCTCTGGGTTTGGAAAGTATTCAGAACCTTTCAGATTTTTGTGCATTTTATTGCATCTGTCTGTGGAGAAAGCTCAAGGAGATGGTTTCAGAAGAAACCAGTCAGATTGAGCTTGAGAGGATCTGCCTGGAAGATCAGGAGAAAATGCCCAAAATCCAACACTTATAGAAGACTCAAAGCAGTGATTACTGCTGAAGGTGATACTACAAAGTACTGAATAAAGGGTCTGAATACTTATTAGAATTGTCAGTTAAATAAATTTGCAAAAAAAGAAAAATTCAAAAAGCATGGTATTTGTTGTACATAATTTTATGTTGATTAAAGCCAAAAATGTTAATTTAATCCTTGTTAAATTAAATCTGTAAAACAATGTAATGTGCAAAAATTAAAGGCGTTTGAATACTTTCTATACTGTTCATCACCAGTTTCTACTGAAAAATGATCAGCAATAATAAACTACAAATAATAATTCTGTTAAATAGCAATAACATTAACATTATATTTTTTTATAGCCTGTGTCAAATCAGTGACTCATAGACATTTCCAAAAATCTTCATTAATGCAAAAAAACAACAACAAAACAACCCTAATTTAACATTACTGTGTTCAGAGGCTACATATTAAATCCCATTTACAAACAGAAAAAAGGAGTAAAACTGACCTTTCAGGTGAAGAGTGTAATGTTGAACATATCCTCAGGATCTCAGATGCTAAACTATTAAAATATTTACTCCAATCACGTCACAAGAAAGGTAAAACACGCCCCAATGTCTGTGTAATCAGCTGCACAACTATTATATGCATCCTTTCTCAATTATTTTGCGGCATTGTGTGCCACTATAAAAGACAGAGGGTTGACAATAGAAATACAAAACAAACCCTGTGATAAACACTGTTTTATTTTCTACATTGAGTCCATTCACATTCATAAATTAAATTCACTCGGAAGTAAAAAAAAAAAATAAATAAAAGCAATAAAAAATTAACACGTAGTAAATTCATAAAAACATATTCGTATTCTACTCACGAGTGTGTTTAACTAGTGTAAATCTTTATTTGATCAAGTCTGCGCACAACCAAAAGCCAAAAACAAAGCGCTCGTCTGATGGAAGAATAACGTCATGCTTATGAGTAAAGACTGTGCACATGAATGGTGAAAGAGCTGTTGTGGTGTCTCATTATGTTAAATATAAAGTTGTTGTTTATGGCCATGCCATTATGGAGTGTGGGTGTTCTTCACTGCACTGTTAATAAGGGTGGGAGCCCCAAGCAGAAAACTCTATTCCCAAGCCTGACGAAGACGACCAATTATGTAAAACAATAACAAAAATTACAATACATGAGGAGACAACATCGCACCATTTACTGCCATTGAGTGGATTTCAAGCCTTGTTGGTTGAAATGGGAGCTGCCATCTTGAAAAATCTTGCCCTGTGTCTCCTGCCTGACGAAGGAGATTATAAAGGTGGTGTCCAGGGTGGCTGAGGTCTTTATTGACGTCAGAATCCCTTTTTAATACAATGTGAAGTAAAAATGAGTTCAGTGTCTGGTAGTAAATTTCCAATGATGTCCTGGTACCTGTTCTTTCTCCCTCTGGGATCTTGGCTGTTGTTGGAAATTAAGAATATTTTACAGGTTAGGTGCACTATCAGTCATTAACATTACTTATTTTCCTTTTGGCACATTAGGCTCACCTGTTTACTGACATGAACTGGTCTGCTCCAACCCTGCTGTCACCAGATCCAACACCGACAAGGATTTAATGTGTCTACTGAAAGTGAGTCAGTAAGAATGCCAGAGAGTGAGAATAATAAGCAAACGAACATTTTTTTTTTAATCAAATGAAAAAGTTTTGTTTGTTTTTTTCAATCTGGTCTTGGTTTAGGGCAAAAGCTGCTCAAAGATACACTGGAACTGACCCAGGAATGATGTAAGAACAGTCATTCTTCAGCAGATGTCAGTAATGAGCGTGCATCAAATAAGATTAAGATTTGAACATAGATGGAGCTTTCAACAAGATGATGAGCAAAACAAGCTTCCAAATTAAAAAAACAAACCCAAAGTTATGCAATGATCAGCTCAGTCTCTAGGTTTGAACTCTGTGGTCGGAGTTGAATTAAATGCACCAGCCAGAGAATGTAAAAGAGCTTAAAATGTTCTGGATAGAGGACTGGGCTGAGATCATCTACATTATTAGCCATTACTAGCACTGTATAGGAGGCACAAGAATCCCCCCACCCCCACCCCCCAAAATTAAATGTTACTGTGAATGATCAGGAAGTGGGTGGGGCTCTCCTTAGCCAATCACATCACAACAGGAAGTGTGACTTGCAGGGATTATGTGTGGGAAGAAAACGAGTAATAAGCAGACTATCAATAAATTATAAATAAACAAAAAACAGTGGTTAGCGCAGTCACCTCACAGCAAGAAGGTTCTGGGATCAAATCTCGTGGATGACTGGGACTTTCTGTGTGGAGTTTGCATGTCCTCCCTGTGCCTGCATGGGTTTCCTCCCAAAGGCCAAAGACAGCAGATTAGATTAACTGGTTACTCTAAATTGCCCACAGTTGTTTTATGAATGCGAGTGTGAATGGTTGGTTGTGTTAGTTAGTGATAATTTGGCGACCTGCCCATGGTGTACCCCGCCTCTCACCCGAGGTCAGCTGGGATTGGCCAGAGCTTCCCCATGACCCTTAACATAAGTGTTACATAGTGCTATAAATTACACAACTAAGCATTAAACTGGTTTAAAAATGGCGGAAAAATAAAGAACAGAGACTTCAGTATTTATTAACACTTATTTCACGTTCATCAGAACATTTACCAATAATCTATTACTAAAATATAAAATGTTTTGGTAACAATATCTCTATCGCACTGACTATCGGTGATTCATAAATATTTTCCATATATACACTTCATTAACTGTTCTGTTGCGTGTAAAAGTTTTCCCCTTCAGAGTTATTTAAAAAAAAATATATATATATATACCCAAAGTCTTCTTTAAAAGACAAAAAAGTTAAAACAGGTTTCAAGCCACAATAATTGTCCTGGATAATAATAAAGTTGGATTCAAATGAATACAGTTTATAATAAGGTTCAGTATCAGTTCTTTTCACATAGTCAAAACACAATATGTTACAAAAAGTCATTAAATAATCTATTATAAAAAAGCAACAAAAATTATGTGCCACACGAACGGCACACATACAGTACAACTTCATATACATACTGTACATATTACACAAATACTTCAGTCTTTAACATTCTAATCTCTATTTGCTGCATCTGTAGTGTGTGTTGATTGGACTCCAGCTCAACACACACATGTTTGGGAGTTCACTTTGCAGGTATACATTTACTGACTCTGGATGTTGTATTTTGCCCAGTAAAGGAAAAAGCAAGATGTTATTTGTAGTGTTCGATTCTCAATCCTGCAGTGACATGGACATGGCAGTATATTTTACAGAATGATATCATATTTATCAATCATATATTCACTACTGATGCAGTAAAGATTTTTCAAGTTTTACACTTGTGGATTTAGGCACAGTAATGTATCATGTAAACTGTGTTAGTTCTGATGAACACTGAAATAACATTCATTTTGCATTCATTAGTATAAGGTTGTCTTCTCACTTAAGCAGGAGATCCTTGCATGCTGCTCATCATTGGAGGCCCTTCAGCAGCTGAAAAACAAAGAAACAAACAAAATTATGAAAATAAAAAAAAAACATGAAAACGGAATAATCCAGTATTTTACAGTAAGTATAAAGTTCACTTACAGGGCTTGACTGGATCAGGTACTACATCTGAAAGACAGATTACAGACAGACAGTTATTATAACCAAATCTGATCCATCATCACGTCACTCTCTGCATATCAGTTTACACAATTAAGCTGTAAAAATACGTAACTGAATGTAAATATTAAAATCTATCAGTTTAAAACACCTTCCAGGGGGATGACTTCACTTTCTGACAAGATCCTCTTCTTCTTCCAGAAGATAATACCAGCAACACCGGCACAAATCAAAATGGATACAGCAATGCCAATTTGACCTCCAACAGATCTTCCACCCGATCCGCCACCCGATCCTCCAACTGATAAATCAGCACAGAGTCTTTATCAATAAATCAGCTTTCACTGTAAATCTGTAGTTTAATAAGAAAGTACTTCTCTGAACTCACAGGTTTCATGGTTTTACAAGGAAAAGGGGAAAAGGCAAAGGAAATAGATCAGAAGTAAATACTACGTGTGTGTGTGTGTGTGTGTGTGTGTGTGTGTGTGTGTGTGTGTGTGTGTCAGTTAGAGCAATAGACCGCTACCTTTCCTCTGCTTCTCCCAATAAATACACTCCTCCTTCAGGATGCTCTTCCCCTTCGCAGCATACTCAGTATCCAAACTCTGCAGGATTGCTGTAGCTAGATCATTAGATGGAGTCCAGGTTTCATTTCTCAGAGAAAATCTGATGAAACTGTGCTTAAAGCTAATCTTCATGTATGCTCTAGTGAAGTTGACATCATCTTCGTCACAGACAAACACCCACTGTACAGATTCTACACACACACACACACACACACACACACAGTGTGATTTGTTTAATGGTGAATCTTAAATAGCTTCACTTTGATGTAGTGTCCCTTGATTTAGTGTAACAGGCCAGTCCACACTCAGTGAGTTCCTGCCTGCTAAATTCAGGTGCAATTTTTTCCCCACTATTTCAAGCTGGATTTGGCCAGTCGAGGCTTATAAGCCTGCACACGCTGTGGAATTAAGTTACAGCACTGTGGTACTAAATGAGACAGCCACTTTAATAAACAACTAATAATTAAGTTATACAATGAGTATAAAAACATTATTGCAAAGAAAAGCAACACCTCGGGAATTAGTAAAGCTCGAGAAGCAGCATAAAATATAGGACAGAATATATACTTATTAAAACAAACATAATACTAAAGATAGTTTAAATAGGTGCTATGGTTAGAACTAACATGCTTAATACAAACACGATCAAATAAAATGCACAATTACTAATAAACTAGTAGACAAAGTCAAATAACTGAGGTGATTTTTGCAACTGGACTAATTTGTGGGCCGATTTTTTATTTTGTGTGCTGTGTTTGTGGAGTTTATTGTGACTTTTGCTTTTATCTTTTTAAAATTGCTTTTTAGAAAAGTTTGGCTTGAATTTGGAAAACACTGATTTAAAAACAAAGACTTTCTTGAAATGCCGGTATTGTTATTGCTGTATGAAATTAGAATGTTATTCAGGACAAACGCTTAATGTGAATTGATTTTACTTGACAGCCAATATTAGACTATTCTTATTATGGATTTGGAAAAGATCTTTTAAATGTCCTGCTATTGAAACTGATTATTCAAGCTTAATTAATGGAATGAAAGCTTATACGAGTTGGAAAAACAAAGTTTATAGGAAGTTTTTATACTGTCTGTGCTTTAAATGCACAATAGTAGAAGAATTATTCTCAAGTATTGTTTCTGCCCAACAGTATTACAAAAGCCCAAGGCCTGACCAATAGAAATCAAGCTAAGATAGGCTTCAAAACTAGACGCAGGGAGGTTTGGGAAAAAGCATATACTTTAATGAACTATAGAGAAAATTAGACATTCTGAAATGCTTGTTAATTCAGCAGACATTTTTTTTTAGTTCCATTTGGCTTACACAAACATTTGCACACCATTTTACTAAAACATTGACACCTGGCCCAGTGTAAGGATGTGCATCATCTTGTGCTGGGCAGAAAGTAGTTTGAATCAACTAGATGATGGTATTTTAACAGTTTTTGGTGAATGTTAGAGATCAGCATTCATGAACAGTTAAGTTCTCACCTTCAGTGTGATGCAAGTCTTTCATTACTGCAGAGAAAATGACTGTAAAGTCACCCTGAAGGCCATACACATGCTGTCTCATACTTTTCCGGGATTTACTCTCCATCTTCCCTATCGCAAAGGTAGGGTGGTAGGAGAAAAACTGCACACCATCCACCAGAACATCACCAGTGAATTCTGGGACACTCGTTCTCAGTGTTACAGTGCCCTTGTACAGGATGTTCAAACCTGTAAGAATAAAGAGTAAATAACTGAGACCTACATGACAAGCTACTCCAGCTTTTAATGGTAAGAAAAGTATAATAACAATTATAATACATTTTTCTAGCAAAAATGATGGAATTACAGATATTTTATTTAGAAATTCACACTGCAGACATCTACATTAAAATGGTTAAATGAAATGAAAAGTTATTAGTCAAAATTAAACAGAGGCTATAAGAGACAGGAAGTTAATAAACAGTAAGAAAAATGGAGGCTTATTACTAGTCCAAATTGAATTATAGACTTTCAATATGAATTCAGACAGGTAAAAAAGAAATTAATTATGAACTGTTTACACTTCTACAATCACAAGCTAACATGACTAACATCACTCAGACGTGACTGCGTACCGTTGCTATAGAAACAGGCACCTTTAACCTACAAAGGTATGAAAGGTAACACGTGTCAACGCTCATTGCTAGCGTTTTAAAACATTTTCGCTTCATGTCTTATATCAGCGGTTGCTAAATCAAGGTGGGGCAGGAGTTAGAATGACAGATAGTCGTGATTCACGGAAAATAAATAACTTGAATAACGGTAGGTAACCGGTATGACCTGTTGCAGGGGGAAATACAGACTCTTCTAAAACATATAATAACATTTTCGTAATTTGTTTTCCTTACACAGTGTTAGTCAGCTGCTGGTTGTAGTAGCAAACGAAATGTTGCTTTCTTAAAAGTAAAAGGTAAATAAAATTAGTCTACAGTTAAAAACTGCACCTTCTAATTTTAAAAGCTCAATAATAAATGAAGCAAAGTAAAAATTCTCCTTTCTCTTTTCAGCACTTGCACATTTAGACGGTATTTTCCAAACGATAACTAGTTACTGTGTTCAGACTTCACTGCGTAACGACAACAAATATCGAGCATTTCAGCTCGATCGTCATTCTTCAGTGGGAGTTAAACCTGTTCCGTTCTACACTGTAGAGTAAATGCTGAGGCGTCACCCACATACTACATCATTCTTCTTTACCTGACTGGGAGCTGGGTTTTTACTCCTGATTATGAATGTGTGAAGAGTGTTTGCTAGCTACATTTTTTTAGATGAAAGTAGGTGCATCTCAAAAAAATTGGAATCGCGTGAAAAAGTGCAATATTTTCCATGGGTTATTTAAATTAAAAATGTGTAATATATTCTAGAGCCATTAATTAACTAAAATGTTTTAAGCCTTTTTATAGTTTAATTTTGATACAATTTACAGTTTATCAATAAATATTATATATAATAATTATATATATATATATATAATAAAAATAATTATATTTGGACTTCTAACAGACCCAGTAACCTCCGCTGTACAGGACTCTGTACAGCAACCACATGCGCAGGAAGCTGAATTATCACTGCTGAGGCCTAATAAAGGATGTTTTCATGTCACTGTTTATTGTGAAGACAAATTCTTTCAGCCGTCAGATTAAAGTGATTTTACCGTTATATACAGACACAGTGCGCTTTCACCAGGTGCGCTAATGTAACGCAGAATTCCCGCTGTATTCGCGATCACTGCTTTTTCTTTGATCTCTTTAATAACATGATTTTTCGTTTAGAGAACCAACACAGCAAACACTCAGCTATCACATCATTCAAGCAAAACATTACAGATGTCTTCCGTGCGGCAATCGGGAGTCTTGCACGCTTTTCACTCGTGATAAAGTGAGATAAACTCACCTGCCGACGACAGACGAGCAGAAATCAGGCCGAGATAAAATAAAACCAAATATTTCAGCATAGCGCTGTACATCTCCATCTAAAAGTCCAACTAAAGTCTCAGCTTGAACGAATTTACGACTCCTACGTCGTCTACTGCAGAACAGTAACTTCACGTACAGCGCGTTACACACCTGTATACGTCTGTTACCGGATCACGTGGCCTCAAGAGAACCAATGACTGGGCAGGAGCCGCACATCAGTCTGCCTGGCCAAAAGAAAAAAAGTAAAAGTCGCCCTTTTGGATTTAAATAAGCAAACACTTAAGAGCCATGGATTGGATAATTACTGCAGTGATTAATATGTTTACTTTTCTTACACAACTAGGCTTTCCTGTGGTTATGGAAAGTGTTGTGGTTATTCTGAGTAATTAATTGTGATCAGAGAACTCAAACACTTGGTGAGGTGGAATCGTAAAACATCGACAGTAGAACTCACAGCTATGATTACAGCGAAATTAAGAGCATTTCCACACACTAAGGACTGGGACTAAACAGCTGTGTGGCCTTATAAAAGCACCTGTTAATGAGGCTAATCGGGGAAAAAGGATTCAGTTTGCTAGGGAGCGTATAGATTGGACTCTGGAGCAATGGGAAAAGGTTATTTGTCCAGACTGCCCCTATTCCAGAGTGATGGGAGCGTCAAGGTAAGAAGGGAAATGCATGACGTGATGCTCCCATGCCAGTCAGCTGACTACCTGAATGTACTGAATGAGCAGGTTATCCCATCCATGGATTTCCTTTCTTCCCTGATGGTACGCGCATATTTCAGGACGACAATGCTAGGATTCACTGTGCTCAAATTATGAAAGAAGAGGTTCATGAGGTATCATTTTCACACATGAATTAGCCACCACAGTATCCTTCATGGAAAGTGTTTGGGATGTGCTGGATAAGACTTTACCGAGTGATTCGACTCACCAGTGATCAATATGGAGAAAATTTAACTCGACTCTGGATGGAAATAAATGTGAAGTTGTCGAAACAATGCCACACTGAACGCGCGCCGTAATCAAAGCTAAACGTGGTCTGATGAAATACTACTGTGCTACTTTTTTCTCCAAGCAGAGGACATAGTTATACTTGCGTGTGACTACTTTTGACAGACGTGTAGCTATTAGCAGAGCTGCTCTTTGTATTATATAAAATAATCTCAGCTTGAATGTGTCAGGACCTGCTCCTCATGGCACATGGACTCGGCCGCTCGCATAGTGTTTTTGCATTGACCATCGCACCCCGAGCGACGCCTGATCACGTGACCCGGAATTGGATGCAGATGCAATCAGTTCATGTTTTAGAGGACTCTCATTTACGCTTCGAATTTGCGAAGCATTAGCTTAACCCCCGCGTTTACTATTGCCAAGTCTTTTGATTACCCGTGATTACGTTCTGTGTATTGGACTCTGTTCCTGTTTTCTGAGTTTTGGATTATCTTTGATATACTGTTTGCCGATCGACCGACCTTGTTTCAGTTTTTGGATTAATCTTCTGCTTGCCGTTTTGTGTACCTCTGCCTGCCTCGTGTGTTTTTTAGAAATAAACCCGCAATGAGTTTCACTCAGCCGTCTCCTCACCTGCACAGGTGCTCCGCCACACCCTGACAGAGTGCTGTAACATGAAACACTAAACCATGAGGCTTCAGCAGACTGAATATCTGAGACCAGGCTGAATATATCGAATCATTTACAATATTATGCTTCTTATTTATGAATCAACGTTGTTTACAACACGATAGATAAAACACACAGTAGTTAGATTAATAGTTATAAGCCAAATGATCTTTTTTAAAATTTGATTTAAATCCACAGTTGCTTCTGACTGCAGGGGAAACTGCTGTATAAAGGATATCACACTAAACTGTCGAACCGGAAGTTTAACTTTTAATAATAATAATAATAATAATAATAATGATGATGATGATGTTGCACTAATTAAAAGCTCTGTTCTGACAGTTACTTCTGTAATATAAAGATTGTTCCAATTGTAGTAGCTCATTCACATACAAAAAGGAACATGTGGTCAGTCAGCCTTAATAGAATATATTACACATAGCTAGTTTACATAATAATATCAAGTTTCTTATCAAAATGTGGTTTCATTGCTTACACTAAACCAAATTTAAACCAGTTTCTAATTACTTGATTGAATTATGTAAAGTGAGCGTGATCAATTCACGTATTATTTCTGTAAAGCAATTAGTATGTTATGAAGTGTCTTGACAATGTTGGGGAACGTGGATGTTGCTGAGGATTTCGCAAATGTTCCAATTCAGATTTAAAAAATTTTTTTTTTTTTTTTAGAAATTAACTTCTGGCGCCGTCTCTCTTTTCTTTCTTTCTTTCTTTCTGTCTTTTAAATGTTCCCACATTAACCCTCAGATGATGATTTAAGGCCTGACAATTTGTCAGCAATAGCTGCATCTCTGCACTTATTGTGAGTCATCACAACGGACTGGTCGAGAGGTGGATCACACCCAAATCATACTCCCACCCTCTCACACACTGTGCACTCACAAAGAACTGCAAATACAAGTAGTTAAACTATTGTATGCTTAAGAATACTATTTGAGTAAACAGTTTATAGAGGTGCAGAGATACAGTGTGTAAATGTATTATAATTTAACAGCAGCCAAATATACTGTAGCTGTAACTAATCAGAATAAAACCAAACACAAGTGTCAGAACGGCATAACTACTACTGTACACACTAGCATATAAAATATCATTAAAAATTTTTTGTCAAGTCCCTATATGTAAGATATTTCTTATGTATCTCCAGATCTACCCAGTTGTTACTGCAGAACTAAATCTAATGTGTTCAGGACGCCATAATGCAGCTATAATTCCGCCTGTCTGTCTTCCTCCACTCTCTCACACAGCCGGCTCTTCTCACATTAATTGTGAATGATTTATGACTGTGTTAAAGACATTAAAAATAGTTGTATTAGTTTTAAGATTTTATGAGTAATTAAAGCAAAAACACATGAAAAAAATTTGATAAAATACAAATGTATACTTTTTTTGCCTTTTATATCTTCCTTGTTTTCCTTCTTACTGTGGTCTCTCTCTCTCACCCACACACGGATAGTTAACTCACTACTCCTGTGCTTTACAGTAGTTGATAGACGAAATAGAGTTAGTTTATGTAAAATTATGCACCATAACCCTGACCCATTAGTTATCAGATGGATATCGGAGACAAACTCACTCAATGACGTAGAGCCAGAAACAAACCATACAAATAGCAAGATCTTCAGGGTAACGCCGCACAGCTTCATCTTCAGTTAAATAACTTAAACTGAAATGAATGTGTAATCTCTGACTTCTGGGTGACAGATCTAGCCGTCTTCAGTACCAGTACTGTTACAGTAATGAGGCTGGAGAGTGTTTGCCTGGGTTACAGATGGGCGTGGCTACAACTACGCACTACT
>JAQQZX010009636.1:0-16145 GCA_030068355.1 Notoglanidium maculatum | reverse complement strand
AGGACAGAAAAATGTGGCACTTGAATCGCTTGTCGACCCGGCAAAGATATTTTTGCCTCCTCTTCACATAAAACTGGAACTCATGAAGAATTTCGTGAAAGCACTGAACAAGGAAGGCGTAGGTTTTCTTTATTTAAGACAGATGTTCCCAAGAATAACTGATGCCAAGATCAAAGAGGGCATTTTTGTTGTTTGATCAGACATGTTATGAGTGACAAGTGGTTTTAAGATCTGTTAGTTGTGCCGGAAAAAATTGCCTGGAAAGCTATCAAAGACGTTGTTGACAATTTTCAGGGCAATTACAGAACCCCAAACTACATTCAGCTGGTAGACAAACTTCTCAAAGCAATGAAGAGCAACATGTCACACAAGATTCATTTCCTCCACTCACACTTGGACATCTTCCCCGCAAATCTCGGTGCTGTCAGTGACGAACACAGTGAAAGGTTTCACCAGGACTTTGCTACGATGGAGAAACGATACCAGGGCAACTGTCAGAATCGGTCAGTGCTTGCTGACTGCTGTTGGACACTGCAACGTGATGCACCAGACATTGAATACAAAAGAAAATCAGGAGCAAAACACTTTTAATTCTGTTGAATTTAATAGCTTATGTGAAACATAAATGTGACTAAATACGCTATTTTCAGTAAACATATAAATGTCTACTTCTCAGAGTTCCTACGTGATGCAGTAAAACCAAAACTATATTTGTGCATACTCAAATACCTGTCACAATCAGCAAAAAGTTTTCAGGAAGCAAGACTTTTCAAAAACATTGTTGTGCAGTGTTATTAAAGTTCTCTCAGGAACACATAGGTAGTATTTTTTCTGTTTAGATATTTTGTTCTCAATGTTGTTGTTTAGTTTGCTTGGCCTAAAGCGGTGGTTTTCAAAGTGGGATCCAGGGACTGTGAAGGGCCTGTGAAGCATAGCAGGAAGGTTCATGATTTTTATTTTAATTAGTTCACAGGGGTGAAAATTATTATTATTATTATTTATTTAATTTTTTTTTACTGGTAACTGACCAGTCACTTTGTTAATTCAAATTCAAACATCTCTAATCACAGAAACAACTTAGGTTCAGCATTGCAAATAAAAGAAATCACAGAATGTTGCTGAGATGTCTGGTAATTTTGGTGTGTGTTATTGATTACAATTTTAATTATGCAATCAATCAAACATTTCAAAAGGAATGTTTTTTTTTAATAGTAACCTTGCCTACCCTTGCCTACCCTGAGACTGCAACACCAATCAAAACTTAGATGTGAGTGTGTAACAGGATGAAGGGAATCTTACCCTGTCTCTCACTCCAGGCAATTGGATAAAACAGTGGGGAAGATGATGGACCAAGGCATAGTCTAACATCTCGATTCTGATCATCAACACTTCAAAGACGGAATCACAAACTCCTGCTGATGTCATTTTCGCATTCTAGGACCATCCCTCAATCTATGCAGCACTTCTGCATAGTATTTATTTTCTGTCAAGATTCAGTTACCTAAATCCAAAAAGAGAAAATGTAAAATCTAGATCAGTTAATTATATATGATTTATTCCACATCAGATGATGTATATGTTATATATGTGTGATTTACATCATTTTCATGCTTATCAAACATATTTCATCATATGTGTTACATCATATTTATCAAACATGTTTCATCATAATATTATGGTAATCAGTCAGAATAATGTTAGTATTAATTTGCAGTGATCCTTCTCAGATATATTTTGTAACTTTTCCCCCGATGAGCCCCACTTCCCGTTTTTTTTAATCACTGCCCAATTATAAACACCAGTACAATTATTTTGTACATTGTTAGATTTGAGACTTTGTTATAGGCCTATTTAATCTTTTTTCCCCCTTTTTTTCATAATTTTTTTTAATTATCCCTTTTTTATTTCCATTTCCCCCCCTATTTTCTTTTTCTTCTCTTTTTTTCTAAAGCCCAACACTGATATTTTGACAATGCCACCCTATGGAATATTAATTATTACAGTTAAATTTTATTGCTTGTATTCCTAATTAGTAGAAGCAAGTATGAGCATGTCCTGGTGTTATAGATAAAATCCAAACTGACAGACCAAATGAAACTTTCAAATGTAAGAAGCACATCCCAAATAATTCATTTGGCTCTCTTTCAAATGGTCTCCAGACACCAACAGTTAATTAAAAATTAACCTTAACTGATTTATCGCCACCCCAGAGCATAGGACTTGAGTGGATTTCTGTTAGGTCTTGTGCAAGTACATTTGCAATTATACAGCCATAAAGAAAGGCAGATTTACAGGTCATCTTTAGTGTTTTCTGCTTCTTTTTTCAGTTTCTTATTGAACAGTGGCAGTTTAACACTGCAATAGTAGAAATGTCATAGAGAATTCTGGGACCACAATATTATACTTTGACTGGATTTCAGAGACACATCAGAGATCTCAATTCTAAATAAAATGGACCTAAATATATCTTGTCTTGGTGATGTTGAGAAGTGTTGGAGAAGCCTATTTCTCCGAGACCTAAATATCTATTCTAGAAAAGTGAGTTTATATCAGGTTTATGTGGTTTAAGAAGCATTCAATAAATTAGAAAAAAAATTGATTGATTATTATTTTCAATGTCTGAAATAGGTAAATTCCACCCATTTTCTATACCATTTATCCATTGCAGGTCATGGGGGAGCTAGAGCCATGTCACCAGTCTATTGCAGGGGTAACAGAGACGAACAACCATTCACACCTATGGGAATTCTGCATGTCATTGGGCTGCGGTAGGAAACTGAAGCACCCAGAAGAAACCCACGTAGGCATGGGAAAAACATGCAAACTCCACACAGAAAGGTCTCAGTCAGCCACCAGGTTCAAACCCAGAACCTTCTTGCTGTGTGTGAATTCAGATAATGCTAATGTTTCATTCCCTATTTAGGGGAAATGTCTAATACATATCCTGAAAACAAGCATAGTTGACCTCCTACAAATATTGCTCCAAATATTTTGGTATATATGTAAAAACAGCCTTTCTAGAAGACAATGGCTTTTAACATGATATGTCAGAGAGTGGAAATAAAGAAAGTATTTGTGATACTACATTACCAATGGTATAAAATGTACAGGTTTCCTGGTTGTTTTCCTCAAACGTAGAGCCTGTTCATACCTGATATTATTAAATGTGGAGGACTAGCAAGAAAGGTAATCCTAAGGGTAAGCTTCTCAAAAAACTCAAATTTGTCAGGTAGCCACAATATTTTTAAATCTATATTGGGAACTGTTTTAAATGCAGAAGCTTATACACTACCAGCTATGCATGCTGTCAGAATCCTGTCACAGGTGTACAATTCAGCCATTCATACATTGTTTACTGCAATGTCATTGTGATTATAGAAGCATATACTTAAATAATGACAGTACGAAGAAGCCAGTCTTGCACAACATTAATATTGTATACCACATTTATTTTTATTTGTATATTTGCACAATTGTCATATGCTGTCATATTTTTGTACATTTGCACAAATGTCATATTTTTGTATATCTGCACAATTACCATTGTTTTCTTTTTAAATCTTCATTGTACTATCTTTATTTCTCTTGTTGCACTGAACATGCCAGTGACATAAGAATTTCCCTCGGGATGAATAAAGTTCTTATCTTATCTTATCTTATTTATTCCACACATGCAGTTGAAGTATCAATTCTGATTGGTCAGTAGATGTTTATTAAGCTTCATATTGAGCTTCAGGTTCATAATATTTCAAATGTTCTAATATGTTATCAAAACAATAGGCATACTTACACAGGCACTTATGGTTCTTATGGAAGCTAATAATTAGATAAAAAGTGTTTTAGTGTGGGTTTCTTGAGTTTCCACCTGAGTGGCTGGCTAAGGAACAACTGTAGCTGTTGTAATGCAAATGATGCCAGAAAATTTCACAACATTAAACTTAACCATAAATGAAAAATCAGACTTCAATAAAAAAATAATAGAAAGTTTTCTCTTTGGCAAATGCTGTGGTATAAGAGGAATAATACACTTTGGGATATGCTGTTATTGGAAAATAACTACCAGCATTGATCATTTTCCTATAACTTCTTTTTATTTATTTCCTGACTAACTTCCTGTCCAGTATCCCACTCTGTTTTGCATTTGCATTAATCTGAGGGCTATAAAACAGATAAAGATGAAAAAATGCCAGTAATACTGAACTGGGAAGTGTATGGATTGTAATAATTGCTAAGATAAAAGAACCAAACAACAACGGTTCAGACTTCATAGGTGAAACTTAAATAGACAAATATGTCAATAGTAGCCAGCAGCTGTCAAACACCACAGTGTTCAAACTACATTAAAATTACAGACAAAGAATTGTTTAAAATGCGGTTCCATGGAATGAGAAAAGGACATTGTCATTTGTATTAATAATCAGCAGGTTTGCTAATATTTGCAGGTATTATAATATTTATAAAATATTTCTGAAAATTGATTTAATGTTAAAAGTCTTTATTAATAATATTATAATAATAGTCAGCTGTAATTACAGCACAGAGCACTTAAAATGTGACTAGAGAAAGTGGGGTTTACAGCATATAGTACATATGGTTTGATGTGACCAGACGTCTAGGAGATTTATGCCTTACGGGTGAAAAAGAAATAGACAAAATATATGAAAACATTTTTCTAGGAATTTTTACTGGTGTTTGGTTACAACATGAAGCATTCAGCTCACACACACACACACACACAGCACAATTACCATCCTAACATACTATAACATCCTAATATAATATAAATATTACCCTGAATATACAAATATTACACCTTAAGCAAAAGTGGTAGTCTCAGGTGTAATTTAAATTACAGTGGAGGTAGAAATAACAGCTGGATGGAGATAAATGGAGAAAAAAATCATGTCTAGAGACAATGTACCTTGGCCAAATCCATCTATTGGCATGTTGTGGTAGTTGGGAAGGTAATGGAGAACCTGAAGGAAACCCATTCAGACCCATGGAGAGCACACTAAACTGAACAGAGACAATAATCTGAGCTTAGAACTGGCAGAAGTTGGGAGAGAGCAATTTTACCCATTTTGCTCCACCACACTGCCTCCTAAAATACACAGGAAGATGGATAATCATATGGTTAGAGGCGTATGTTGAACATTTTACCAAGCTGGAACTGAATGAAAGTTTAAGCATATTTGTTTCTTAAGACATGCAACTTGTATTAGTATTGCTGTTTATGTGAATTGGCTTTTTTGTACTATAGTTGTAGTTGTTAAATGAATCTGTATGTTGGTATAAAATGGTTACATGGGTTGTGTTAGATAAAATTGAACATAAAGTATTATATGTATGATACATCTGTAAATTGCAACAGGCATGTATTGCACTGTAGCAAGCAATAGCTCAGTCCACTACTAGCTCAGTCCACTACTGTTCACTCTGCTGACTCACAACTGTGCAGCAATGCACAGCTCGAACCACATCATCGAGTTCGCCGATGACACAACCGTGGTGGGGCTCATCAGCGAGAAGGACGAGTCCGCATACAGAGAGGAGGTGGAGCAGCTAACAGACTGGTGCAAAGTCAACAACCTGTCTCTGAACGTGGACAAAACCAAAGAAATGATTTTGGTTGAATGGGACTTCAGAAGATCCCATACACCCCTCACACAAACTCTTCAAGCCATCTGTCAAGAGGTACCTAAGTATTCGGGCCCTCACTGCCAGACTCTGTAATAGTTTCTTCCCTCAAGCCATCAGACTCCTGAACACTCAGGGACTGGACTGACATGCACACACACACACACACACACAAACACACAAATGTATATTCATCTACCTGTACAATCTTTGCACATTAGATTTGGATTAGCGCTGCACTGTTTTGTCTTGTGATGGCTGCACTGTCTGCACTGTTTGCACACTTGCACTTTATGTTGTCTTATGTTGCACACGTGCACTTTTGTACTTCTGTGTTGTCTTATATGTAGCACCTTGGTCCTGGAGAAACATTGTCTCGTTTCACTATGTACTGTGTCACCTGTTTTTGGTTGAAATGACAATAAAGCCACTTGAACTTGAACTTGAGCAGGGAACTGTGACATCTAGTGTTATAGTACATAGCTAGGTTATATTAAATATATATATATATTTACACAAGCAATTTATATTCTACAATTATTAATTTTTATATTATTAAAATATTTATATTACAATTATTACAATTATTAATAAGAATTAAACTTATTTAGTAATTTATTTTAATGTAATGACATAGTAAGTTAATTTCCATTTCAAAACCCTGATCCTAGATGGTCAGATTTACAATTTCCCTCACTCCACTGTCTATGTCTAGTTAAGCAAGTCTAACCATACAACTTTGACAGTCCTACTGTAATATTTGGATCTATAATACAGTATTATATAGTAGGAAAATTGAATATGGCTTTGATTAATCTTATACATATTATGTTTGATGCAAACAATTTTATTTCTTTATAGGGTTAAAATCCACTTTTGAACTGTGACCTGTTGTTAAATGTAGTGAATACTGAACATATTTGCCTTTCTCATTCATTAGCAAACTTATCTGGCTTTACTCTGTATGTGGCTACACATCCTGCTGATTTTGATAAATCATTCTCACCCCAGCTGGTCCAGTGGAGCTGAGGATTCAGTAGAATTCTCTCTGTGTGAAGCACAGATGGATGAGGAGGTGGAGGCTGACACCCATCATTACATTTAAAGGGCATGAACATATGCCCAGGTTTGCATATGCTGTTCATAAAGAACACCAAACCAATTTTGATGGAAACTGCATCATTAATTGCACGATATGTAAGGTCTGAAAGCTAGTAAACAAATATAAATTCATAATAGTTTCCATTCAGTTAATAGCATCAAATTGTGTGCAAATTAGATACAATGTGAAGGACTTTCTCTGTACTTCCAGAAAACAGGAGGATTTGCATTAATGAACCTTCAGTTTTTATAACTACAAAAAGAGTATAAAAGGGAGGCAGATTCAAAGGGATTCTGCTGGTGGGTGAGTTCAGGTTGAGCTTCAATGAATGATCATCTGTGCATCAGTGAAGACCTCTGAGAACCCAGGGAAAATGCTGACCATGTAGAACAGAGACTTTCTTTGCTAAGCTGACTCCACTCATTCTTGTCAAGGTAAAATGCCTTGTGTTTGTCTGTACCGGCAGAAAATGTAGGAGAGAACAGTAAAATGCCTGGCGGAGGTTCAATCTCTCATTCTCCTGCCATTGTGAGCAAGTGTGCTCCATCAAGCTAATGGGACAGCAACACCGACTTCCACAGCTGAGCAATTCATCCCCATTTAAATAAAAAAAGAAATAGGGGAACACTGAAGAGATATGCACACAATGACATTTTCACTGTGACTTTAGCAAAAGATAGGGTGTGAGATGAGAAACCTTGTGACTTCAATGTCAAATGTTTTATACTGGCTCCTGTAGAGCCACATTCTGGCACAGTGTAATGCTAATATGGCATGATGTCATTAATAATGCAGGCTGAGACTATTTAGGGTTCTGAGATTTTCATGCATTTTGCATCGACAAGCCTCAGGGCATTTGTCAAATGAACTCCATATTGATTTGTTGATATTTATCACAAAGCTTCTCTTTTTTTATTGAATTGAAAGTTATTCAGAACTCTGGGGATACAACCACATGTTTCGATGAAAGCACAACGAATCATTTAATTCAGGTACTATTTGTTGTATGTTAAGTTGTATGTTAACTATATGCCAAAGAAAACTATATTTTTCTAATAATATTTTATTAATGATGTATTACTGCCTGTAATCATCCTGCAATTCTATTCAACACTGTATATTCTGTATTATCTCTATATATTTGAAGATTCATAGTATATATCTTACACTGTATATTATCCATTGATAATTTGGGTGCTGTTGTATATACCATTTACATATCTCTTAATATTTGATGGTTTATAACTATTAGAATTTTTCTAACATAGTGTAATCTAAAAAATATTCATTATCCATGACTAGTTGTCAAATTTATGAGACACCTTTAAAGTAAGATTCAGCTAGAAATGATTTTTATGTGTGATAATTCTTATCATTATCATTTATATATCAAGTGTTCAGAGGCAATACTATATTTATTTACATCTTGTTAGTTAACACCCAGTTAACAGATCTCATCCTGTTTACAGTCTTAAGGAAGAGAAGCTTCAACATTCGTACTTCAGCACCTTGTTTCAAAACAAACATATGATATGCCTTTCTTACCAGCAGTTCTTCATTTCTCTTCTCACATGTTACAAACAACAAACATATGGGTAACACACAGGAAAACTCTTGAACCATCTGTGAATGAGTGTAACCTTTGGAGATGTGTTTTGACTGACTGTTACTTATGCCCTAAACAGAGTAACTTGTTTTGACTGCAGCTTTGTATACAGGTGCATCTCCATCCATATGCAGATGTGAATAAGTGAATTTATGTACAGTAATGGCACTTGGAGGCACAGCATGTATACAACTATTCTCACATTTTTAGCTTTTCCTTCTTCTATATTGGAAACTTGATTAAATATATAGTGATGGAAAATATAATGAAACTAACTAATCACTACTTGTAATGATTCTAGTGAAATGTGATCTATCATATCCTTCATCATATAATGTACAGTTATCATATTATACGTAAATACTCTCAGTGCATGATTTTTGTTATTTACCACAAGGCCTTAATATTCAATGTATTGTGTAGCTGTTTCAAACCATTCACATCAAACAAATTTTTAATTTGTGGTTTTATTGGAAAAACTGAAAGTTGGCTAAAGTTTTTCAATCTCAGGTTTTTTACAACCTCACACATTTCATGTTACCATACATTTATTTTGGCAAATCAGTTAGAGAATCTACTTTGTTCACATAAGAGGTAAATATAAAGCAACTTATTAGAGACTTTAACTTAATATGTCAGAATTCTAATGGGTCAAAAAAATTTCATACACCAAATTGCCTGTTACAAACAGCCTGGAAGATTTCATAATAATCATAATTCCATGTAATTGCTTTCAGAAGCTTCTGATTGGCCAGAAACATAATTAGAAGTTAATTGTTAGTGCATGTGTGGCTGTCTTTAAGACTCTACTTTTGCAGCCAGTGCCTTTTTGCCCTTAATTGTTGTCCTTAAATCAAGGCAACTCAGCCAATGCAAAGTTTGATTTCACCTTTGGAACAAATTCTAAACAATGGAAGGTAACACAAGTATCTGTATAAACAGCTGTACGCAAATGTTTTTAAAAATCTTGGGAATACAGAGACACTGCATCATTAAGGAAGGAGCCACAAATGAACAACCTTTGGCCCAAAATGTTAAACTAAACCCCAAAAAACAACAATGGAACTGTGAGTGAGTTGAAGACATCAGGTACCAAAGTATGTGCATCTACAATTAAGAAAGTCCTACATCACCATGCCCTAAAAGGATGTCACACAAAGAAGAAGCCCCTACCACAATTCCCATTAAAAATGCCTGACACTTGCAGGTGACTGCTGGAAAGAAGACCTAGCCCTTTGTAGGAGTGTCTAGTGAGATGTTTGGCCATAATGATCAGCAATATGTATGGAGGAAAATGAGTGAGGGTTTTAAACTGATTCACAACTGTGAAGCATGGGGGTGGCAGCATCATGTTGTGGGGAAATTTTGCTGAAAAAGGGAAGGATGCACTTAAGAAAATTGATGGCATGATATGAAAGGAGAATTGTCTTGAAATACTACAACAAGACATATCAACATATCAGCAAGAAAGTTAAAACTTGGTTCCCACCTGGGATTTCCAGTAGGACAATGATCCACAAAGTTGTAACAAAATGGCTTAAAGACAGCAAAATGAAAGTATTAGAGTGGCCTTCACAAAAACTTGACCTGTAGCCAACAGAAAATTTGTGGACTAAGTGTGTCTGAGCAAAGTTGCTGACAAACCTGACTGAGTTACACCAGCTCCCTGTAAGCAAGAAAGAGCAACATTTCTGGCAAAGTGTTCTGACAAGCTTCTGGAAGGGTACCATAAGAATTTGATTCAAGTTTAGCAATTAAATGCCAATGCCACCAAATACTAATGAAGTAAAATTTTGCTCCACAGAATATCTGATGTATTACATTGTGTAATTCATTGAGAACAAAATTGCATAAGGATTGTCAATGAAAACCAAAATCATTAACCCACTGAAGGCTGGATTAAAAAAATCACATCCAAAATCAAAGTAAAAACCTGAAATTACAGTCTGATCCAACTTTTGTGAATTTCATTACAACAACTCATAATGTGGCTCAGTAGTGTGTATGGCCCCCATGTGCCTGTATGCACTCCCAACAATGTCTGGGCCTGCTCCTGATGACACAACAGATTGTGTCCTTGGGGATCTCCTTCCAGACCTGGATCAGGGCAGCAGTGAGTCCCTGGACAGTCTGTAGTGCTACTTGGCAGTGACGGACGCATTGATACATAATGTCCCTGATTCTCGAATTGATTCATTCAATTGAATGAATTCTCGATTGGATTCAGGTCAGGAGAACATGGGGCCCAGTCACTGGCATAAATGCCTTCATCATCCAAGAACATAAATGCCTTCATCATCCAAGCCACATGAGCCCAAGCATTGTCCTGCACCAGGAGGAGCCCAGTACCCAGTTGCACCAGTATAAGGTCTAACAACGGGTATGAGAATTTTATCCTGGTACCTAACAACAGTCAGAGTACTGTTGGCTAGCACATGGAGGTCTGTGTAACCCTCCAAGGATATGCCTTCCCAGAATGTCACTGATCCACTGTCAAAACAGTCATACTGGATGATGTACAGGCAGCATAACGTTTGCCTTTGTGTCAGACTCTTTCACATCTGTCGCATGTGCTCAGTGTGAACATGGACTCATTTGTGAAGAAAATGGGGCGCCAATGGCAAACCTGCCAATTCTGGTGTTCTCTTGCGAATGCCTATCAAGCTGCACAGTGCAGTACTTTGAGCACAGGCCCCAATAGAGGATGTCGGGCCCTCATGGCACCTTCATGGAGGCTGTTTCTGACAGTTTTGTCAGAAACATGCACATGAGTGGCCTGCTGGAGGTCATTTTGTAGAGCTCTGGCAGTGCTCCTCCTTTTCCTCCTTACACAAAGAAGCTGATACTGGTCCTGCTGCTGGGTTGTTGCCCTTCTACGGCTTTGTCCAGCTCTCCTCGTGTAAATGCCTGTCTCATCCATGCTCTTGAGACTGTACTGGAAGACACAGCATACCTGCTTGAGATAGCACATATAGCTGTGCCATCCTGGAACATCTGGACTACCTATGCAACCTGAATGGGCTACAGGAACCACGCTACCAGTAGTGACAAGGGCAGTATCAAAATGCAAAAATAGAAAAAATCTGTTAGGAAGAATAAGGAGAGCCTAAAAAACATTCCCTTTTTGGGGGGTTGTCTTGCTGTTGCCCCTCCTGTCCCCTTGTTCCTTTCATTTGCAACGAAGCAGGAGAAATTGATTCACGATCACTTACGCTTCCGAACTGGACAGATCAATATCCTAGAAGTTTAATTGATTTGGTGTTAAACTGTAATAGTTAAGTGTTCCCTTAATTTTTTTGAGCAGCCAAAAGTTAAAATAAATTTGTCTCTTTATTATTTAATATGTCTCTTTATTATTATTTAAATTACCTCTTATGGAAAAAAAAGAAGATAACCTAATTCTAACTGACACACAGTGGATTTGTGAATTGAATTTGAATGTCTTTAGCCTAGGTGTATGTAAGTTTTTGGCCTCAACTGTATACTGAGATAATAAAAGATGGAATATTAACCAAGTAGTGACTTTTTTGGTAGCAGATATGTTATTCATAAAAATGTTTGTCTTGACTTTCAGTAACTTTTTAATCAAACTATGTGATCTGTGAACTGGTACACTTGTAGTGAAATTAATAAAATACCACAAATGCTAACCTCAACAGTAGCACTGATTGAGTAGGACTTATACATTTTTGACTTATACACATTTACCCTCATGGTAAACCCCATTTTAACTCATGGTATTAGAACACTAATATAGTGCATTGCCCGGTGTGTAATCTAAATCCAAGCACTTTAAATATCAGCCAGATGGGAGGCATGTTCAGAGAAACATTTCATTTAATCAGCCTTTGTATAGGATAAACCTTCATCAGTGTAATTATCACTTATCCTTTAGATTTGAGACATTAGCAGTAGCTTTTCTCCACTTATATACCCAAAGACAGTTTTGATAAAAAAAATCAAGTGTGTATGACTAGGCTGCATATGTTTTTAAGATTTTTGTTGTTGTTAAATATATGTAAGAGTAATGCCAATGTCATTTGTAATAGCACTAAGGTAAATGAATTATATCTGCTACTTTTCTGAATGAGAACCACTTCTGTAGTGAAAATGAAGTAGGAATTTACATTCAAAATGAATTTAGCTTCTTTTCTTAAGTAAGCATAAGCATGTAAAATTGTAGAAGTGTACTTAAAAAATTAATTAATAATGCAGATTCCCCACTGTTCATTTTAATCACTCATTGACTTGGTCTTCTATCTCTCTCTTCAACAGTGTACAGTGCGTAATTCTGAACCTCCATCTCTCTCAGCCCCTTAATATATCTTTAGGTCTTCCTCAGGGCTCAATAATTGGTCCCACTTTCTTTTCCATATTCATTAATGATATTTTGTATGTTGTTTTAATTTTCATATTCCTTTGTATGCTGATGATACAATCCTGAATGCCACTGGTCTTTTTTAAATTTTTGTTTGTTTGTTTGTTTTTGGGACTTGCCAGGCTGTCATAGCTGGCTGCCAGGCCATGTATATAAGAAACTGTTATTACAGTCTTGCTTTGTAAAATAAAGGTTAAATGTAAGAAAAATATGCAAAAAATGTTTTCTTTTTCCTCAGAAAACGATAGAAGTCACGTCGTCAGGGTTTGCATGGACACATGCGCAGGTTAGCCAATGGCATAGTAAAACTCATTGTGTTTATTTAAAACACACATAGGCAGAGGTACAATATAATGGCAGGCAGAAGAGTAATCCAGAACAGAAACAAGGTCAGTCGAACAGCAAACAGAGTATCACAGGCTATCCAAAAACAATGATCAAAAACGGAGAGCAGAGTCCAAAACACACAATGAACCATGGGACTAACAAGGCTCGGAATAGCAACGCGAGGCTAAACTAATACTTCGCGAAGTTCTGTGAAGCTGCGAGTCCTTTAAACGTGGCGTGATTGCTTGAAGAGTGGATGCACCTGCAAGCAAATCATCGGCCACGTGACATGGCTGGGAGCGTTTGCTCACAGGAACTGTAGTCCTCCGTATTTCGCACCATAATGCGGAAGTGCGCGCTTCCATGCTAAGCGCGACGGAGATAATCAGAAGCACACGCGTGGCCAAGTTAATTGCGGTCAATTTAATTAATAAATGTATTTAATTTACTAATTTAATTTACCACTTTTCCATCTGCATCAATTGTTGAGGAAAAAAGTTTATTTTTTTGTTTTATTTGCATATGTTTTATTTATATTTTATATTTATATTTTATTTTATTTAAAAAATTGTTAATTTTAATTAACAAAGAAGAAGAATACTTTAGGTATTGTCATGTATTCACCACTACCTAATCTTAACTCCATTTCCCAAAACCCTCAGAAGCCTTCAAACATGGCAACCCCAGACTCAGACTCCCAGCATGCACAATCACTCTTCTGCTCACAGTCCCATGATTACTAATACACTGCATTTGTTTTGAATTACAGCCAAAGCACTTAAGGACAATCACTGCCACTTCACAGCTGTGAAATGTCGCTCTGTGTCACTCGTTGGCCGAACATACCAAGCCTTTGTTTACTGGCATGCTTTTTTGACTTGTTTTGCTACTTTGTTCAAGGTGCCCTGTAGTTCCTTCCTGGGTGTTTTTCTCACCTAATGCCTAGTGCCTGGGTAGCCTCTGGATTCACTACAACCCTGACCATGATAAAGAAGTTACTGGAAATGAAAGAATGAATGAAATGAACAGAACTTTTCTGACAAATTCAGCTCAGCTCAGCTTGGTTCTACACAGACCCCAGAATCAGCAGCATGCCCAGGGCAGTCATCTCAGCTGAGTATTAATACCTGCAGATAATTTTCCTAAACCATTACAGACTCTTTAATTAGCATCATTCAGTCTTCACACAGCACTGCACCATCCATGTGCTCTTTCTCTCCATTTCACTAAAGCAGAGCCATGTGAATTCCTAGATTATATATTGTAAGTTTTATTACGAGTTATATTCTTAGTCTTACCTTTTGTAAATGTATTAATTGCCTTAGCATGTTTGTGGTACTTCTTGGCTTTTCTATTTAGAATTACACTATATGGACAAAAGTATTGGGACACCTGACCATTACACCAACAGGGACTTTAATGACATTGCATTCAAATACATAGACGGAGTTGGACCAACTTTTGCAGCTACAACAGCTTCCACTTTTCTTGGAAGGATTTCCACAAGATTTTGGAGTGATTCTCTAGGAATTTGTGCCCATTCATTCTGTAGAGCATTTATGAGGTCAGGCACTGATGTTAGATGAGAAGGCCTGGCTTGCAATCTCTGTTCCAGTTCATCCCAAAGGTGTTTGATGAGGTTGAGATCAGGGCTCTGTATGGGCCAGTCAAGTTCTTCCACACTGAACTCATCCAACCATGTCTTTATGGACCTTGCTTTGTGCACTGGGGCACAGTCATGCTGGAATAAAAAAGGGCCTTCCCCAAACTGTGTCCACAAAGTTGGAGGCATAGCATTGTCCAAAATGGCTTGGTATGCTGAAGCATTAAGATTGCCATTCACTGGAAGTAAGGGACCTAGCCCAAACCCTGAAAAACAGCCCCACATCATTATCCCTCCTCCACTAAACTTCACAGTTGGCACAATGCAGTCAGGCAGGTAATCTTCTCCAAGCATCTGCCAAACCCAGACTCACCCATCTGACTGCCAAACAGAGAAGCATGATTCGTCACTCCATTGAACATGTTTCCACTGTTCCACAGTCCAGTGGCGGTGTTCTTTACACCAATCCATCTGTCGCTTGGCATTGGACTCGGTGATGTGAAGCTTGAATGCAGCAGCTAGGCCATGGAAACCCATTCCATGAAGTTCCACTGCACAGTTTTTGTGCGTATATTAATGCCAGTGGAAGTCTGGAACTCTTCAGGTATGGAATCAACAGAACGTTGGCAACCTTTACGCACCATGGAGCTTAGTAGTCATTGACCCCGCTCTGTGACTTTATATGATCTTCTGCTTTGTGGCAGAGTTGCTGTTATTCCTAAATGCTTCCAATAATACCACTTACTGTGGAATATCCAGCAGGGATGAAATTTCATGAACTGTCTTATTGCAAAGGTGGCATCCTATCACAGTACCACAATTGAAGTCAATGAGTTCACAGTTTGCTTCACAAATGTTTGTAAATGGAGGCTGTGTGGCTAGGCTTGGTTTATACACCTGTGCCAATGGGTCTGATTGAAACACCTGAATTCAATAATTAAGTGGTGTGTCCCAATACATTTGTAAATGTATTTATTTATTCATTTATTTAGTGGGGCATTGGTGCAGAAAGCAGATACAGGAGAGGAAAGTTTTCCTCTTTGGTGGAAAGGTTCAAAAGCCACAATATACATAAGTGTGTGTGGTCCTTACCAACTTCTATAAGCAGACAGATAACACTGCACAACAAAGTTTTTTCTTCTTGTACACTGTTGGGTGTTTCTTATAGATTTTTGGGTGCTGATCACAAATATAATGTCAATTTACCCATCACGTACCATTTCAGAGAAATTTTCAGTTTTGTCATGATTTTTTTTATATTTGAATCCAAATATTTTCACTCCTTTTCTCATTTTCTGTTCTCGGCCTTGGGTTGTGATCACAACCCGGAAGAGTGGTGTCTCTTCACTGATTCATCAATGTTAAGCCTGACAGCTGTTCTGCTACACAATGGCAATGTTTATATTTCAGTACCGGTTGGCTATGCAGCACACATGAAAGAAACATATGAGAATATGGAACTGTTGCTGAAGCACGTCCAGTATACCAGGTA
>JAQQZX010009578.1:0-16148 GCA_030068355.1 Notoglanidium maculatum | reverse complement strand
CCGAAGATGCTGGGATTGGCTCCAGCTTCCCCGCGACCCAGATAGATAAAGCGGTATAGATAATGGATGGATGGATGAATATTATTAACATAAAAAAATTGCTGAAGGATATTTTGCCTGGCTGTAAACATACCCATGAGGAGTAAGCTAGGTTGTCTGCATGAACAGAGCCAGCTATTCCGTCTTGTCTTTACTAGTCAGGGTGTAATGAACAGAGGTTCCGCTGTCATTTTCATTATTAAATATTTTTCATTTAAAAAATATTCGCGCTAAAATTCGGTCATGAAATAAAAGGTGGCAAGTAAATACTTATCGGGAAATGTTTCTTTGACAAAATTATCACCGGTTGTAAAGTATAATCTTTGGTCATGAGTTGAGACTGGTGGTCTTAGAGTCACTGGTGGGCGATTTAGTGCAGCTGCATCCAAAGACAGACGACAGCGAAGTCCTGGCAGTGTCAGAAAATTGTACTTATATCTCAGACTGTGAGTTTAGTCGACACTCGACTAAAGTCTACCAATAGGAGGACGGCATACGATTACACAGAACGCACGGGACAGCTGCAAACATGATAGTGGCAACTCCGAAATGTAAACAATTCATATGGGATTTGAAAGAAAGTAGTTTGAATTTGCAGCAGAATGTCTCATCACAGTTATATTATGACAGGAGATAAAGCTGCATGACATGCAAAGAAATAGAGGATGAATTACAGCTCCCAGGTGTGTAGCTAGCTAATTAGCACACAAATGCTGTGTTCTTAGAGTTTATTTAGTTATAATAACATGAAACTATTTGTATGCTTTACAGTTGAAGAGCTACAGACCTGTGCTGAGTCTTTGTGCAACTCAATATGGCAGAGTGTAGTAGCTATCTGCATTATTTAATCTGACGTGAAGAACATGTTATCACACATAATCTTAACAGACCGCTGGAATGGCACGGTGTAAAATCAGCTTGAGGTGAGATTTAATGTTAAAGGTAAACGAAGACTGACTTGAACATTTCTTTTCCTTTACTACTTGGATTTATATCCATACATTTCTAAATATAGATCACTATACGATGTTGTCACTTGTATATGCAGTATAATGCAAGAGTAATTAATTAGACAATGATGTCATGGAAACTTCCTGTTTCTTGCTTTTTCAGGTTCTTCCAAAAAAGCGTCCCTGAATCTTGCTTTATCTGATTAACCTGTCTAGATACACACTTTTGTTTGTCTGGCGTTTTCCCATTGTCTTGTATTTTATCAATTGCATTTTGAATATTTGCCTAGTTCCTTGTTTTATTACCTTAGGCCTCATTTATAAAAAGAGTGCATAGGCACAAAATTATGTCTAAAATGTGAGTATGAAACCTTCCAGACAGAAAGCGGGACTTATTAAGAAATACTTGGAGGAAAATTGTGCACACATTTACTTATTTGCGTTAGTATTTGCAAACGCTGCCATTTGGAGCATTTTAGAAACAACAAGAATTAGCTGTCTGTGTGACACCCTGTGGATATGTAGAGAATTACAGCTGAGTGTGTAGATCATCACTCCCATACGTTACACTTCATAGCAAATTATATCGCTCAGTAATAACTGCATACACACTACTTGGACATGAGGAGCATAATATCATAAAAGCACAGTATTCTAAATAAAGCATAGCATTATTATGATTTTATTTGTGTAGATTTCTTAATTAGTCTGTTTATATGTATTGATATTTATTGCTCCGGTTAACTCTTTGCAGTGTAAACGTTGTCTAATCCCCTTTTCAAACAAATCAGTATACATCGTTATGTATTGGTATAAATTGTGGGTAAATGCCGACATCTGTGAAATTTCACACATTTGCAGAACTAGGGTACACAATGACATGAATAGAGTACAAAATGATGCTTTAAATGGTTCGTAATGGTTCGAAAAATCATATTTTTCAAAGACAATGAGAATGGGTTTAGACACCTCAAAGATTTCCTTGCCATGATGGCTGGTTAATGAGCCGATTTAAATATTCAATATTCTTTCTCTTGTGTCGAGTTGGATTCAGGTTCATAGAGACCAATGTGCAATAGTCGTCCACTTACAGGTCTTAACTTTGACTCTGGGATGGGTCAGCCATCCTTAAGCTCTATCATGTCTGCCATAATGGTTGGCGTAATTAAACTGACAACTAAGTTGGTACATCAGCGTTTCTTTACACGCTGAGTGAAGGCCGACATCAAAGCCCAATTTGTAGCAATGTCCAGTTTCCCAAATGTAATCAGAGCAAATGCACTCATGTTGTTATAAGGGAGGCTAGTCAGAATTTCATCAACCGAAAGCAATGCAATTCTATAAATGAACGTGACATTTTTATTCCCAAACCCACAGAGAACAGAGGAGAGACACTACAATGATGTGCATGTTGTTACTCATTCAGACTGCACTATTGGCCTGCTTAATGCGTGTTGGCATTGTCTGGATGTGACAGCTGGGAGACTGCTCCAGGTAAGAGACTGCGACACCAACCAGAAAAAGGGTTGGATCGTGACTGCATGTACTGTACTCCACAACAGTCCTTAACTTCCCCTAACCAACACCGCTTTTAACCGATTTACATATCTACGCACCAGACGAGTATAATCTTCACACTGTGAGACGATGCGAGGACGTCATGCATCGACTGTGAATAGCTGACACCAGTGCAACGATATATGTTTAGCAAGCTTTAATGTCATTCATAGTTCAGATATAATCTATTTTTATATCTTTTGCTTTATTTATCAAGTTTAAAATGGATGTATTCGTGTCCTTTTGCCTCTGACACAACATGCATTTCAACATCCCTCTTTTTTGCTTTTCTTTCCACCATTGTCAATGCTACCTCACTCAAAAATGAATGTTACACCCTACATTTAAATATGCATGAGAGTTTAGAAATGAGGCCCTAGATGCCCAAATCCACATCCTATTCATCATACAGTAGAAGGAGGTTTTGCTATTTTATAATCATGTCTAAAATCACAGTGTAGAACATTGTGAGCATTTCTAAAATCGCATAATGGGTTGGTGTTCAAACACCGTGGCTTGTGTATGCAGAACACATGCAAAACTTTTTGCAGTTTCTAGCCAACATGAAGTAGAGCTCCATTTTGGACACAGAGCTGGTGCTACTGTCTTGCAGTTAGTTTTCTCCATGTCTCTGCTGTGCTCTGGTTTCCCGTTTCGTTATCCTGTCACCTCTATATTGAACTACGAGGACAGATCGGACATGAGAAATTGGACCCTTAGATGTGTCCTGATAAAGAAACACTGACATACATTGTTTAAATGCCTCTGAAATGAAACCAGCAACAGTGCCTGCTTATCTTTAGGGAAATTAACATCTATGCTAGTCAAACCATACAGCACATATTAACAACTTTAGCACGGATTATTGTGTAAAAAAAAAAAAGTGAAAAATGTTGGCACTCAGTTCCGATCACCTTTGCTACCATTCGCGTTTTGTCTTCTCGTGTCTTCATCATGTTCCCTTTGCTGCACTTTAATGTTGTACGATTTCCACAGAGGGCTTTCCAGACTGATAGCAATTCTGATAGCGACTGAGCAAATCTTTGTGTGCAGACATGCAAGAAATGTATTTGATTATGTCTGAAATAATATTCCAAGTATGTTCATTTTATCTGTCTAACAGGAAAACCTGTAGAAAATCGCAAGTAGGAATAAAAAAAGCAGTGTATCACAAAAGATGAAAAAAAAAGCACCAAACAACAACAACAAATCAGAGGCCTGAAAAGACAGATTGTATTTGGTATTCAAGAAGCAAAATCAATGAAAACTTGTACCAAGTACACTAGTTTTTGAAAAGCTGCAAATCCATAGTGCTGTGTAGAATGCAGAATGTAATACGAATTATATTCTATACTGCCCTTCTATAGCACATATGCAAAAACTAAAAAATATACAGCTGAAAGCAGTGATTAAGGGGTCCAAGCATTCTGATAAATGGCGCAAATGATGTGGAAATTAAGTGACCCAAGAACAAAAAAGATGTTCATGAAGGCATATTACCAAACAAAACAAATTGTCAATACTCAGTTTTTGATGAGACATGGCCTTATATTCTGTTTCGAGCATTGAAGAACACTAAAGTCCTAACACTAAAGTTGACATTTTTGGACAAATCTCATCTCCCCAGTGGTGAAATCATGCAAATTTGGCAATGAATTTATATGTAACTACCAAGTTTGGTGTTATATAACAAAGCACTACTGAAACATAGTCTTGCTCCCTGTTTACCGTCTTCACTGCCAACTTCATTTGCACAAATATCAAAAAGACTTGAATAACTTTTGTGAGTCCTAGTATCAAACTCATCTCAGTCACTTTGGATGAAACCCGGATGAAATTAGAAGAAGTGGCACAATAAGGCCATTACAATACAGTGGATGTTAATAATAAGAATCGGACCTGACATGAACACAATTACAATCATGATTCTGTGAGGAACTGTTCCAAATCTCTGAAATGTGTGTCCATCTTCAGCCATTTGGTGGCGCCGGTTGGTTTGAAGATCATAACCAAAAAACAAGTGAAAAGAAATTGACGATATTAAACCAGGGTGCCATGTTTCATCGAAACTGTGTCACCGTGCAAACATATAATCCACTGGCATTTGTAATTATGTAAACCACCACACCCAGTGTTCCCAGGATAGGCTTTGGATCCACAATAACCTTGACCAGGACTGCAGAAGAAGAATGAATGACTAAATTATTGGGGTCCTGCACTCTCAGTGCTTGGACCCCTAATCATCAGTTCATCAACTCAAGTAAGTCCGATTGTTCAACACATGCAGAGAAAATTGTGTCAGCTGCACACCTCTGCTCTTTATTTACACTAATAAAAACAAATTAAATTACACATTTATTTGAAATTACAGGCTGCTCTAGGCCTGTGGAGTTCAGCTGCTCTATCCACATAATAAACAGTTGGCAGAATGGCAGTTGGTGTCATGCACCGCCAACAGTAATGCTCTTATATGAATGGAGTCAGTTAAAAGTGTTTACTTGTAAAAGGAGAGACGGAGAAGGGGGTACAGGAACGAGAGAGAGAGAGAGAACGCACAGGAGAAGGCAAGCAAAGGCAGAGATGGTTCTTTCTTCCTCTTAAGTGCTGACCTCCAAGCGGCCCTGAGCCTTTTATGAATTTATAAAATAATAATGAAAACTCACATGCAGCTCTCTCTCACTCCAGCCAGCCTGCAGCCACTTTGATCCAAACACACACACACACCCCTGCTCTGCATATACACACTTACAAGAAAAACATTTTCTTTTCATCTCAAGTATACACACTGAAAATGGCAATATACAGGGTTCCCCAAAAGTCTGGATCCATACACATCTTTCTTTATATGAAATAATATATTTGTCTTTTTTATTTCAGATCCAAGATGGACCTAACAAATATAAGATCAAATTCAGTGTAAACACAAGTTCAAGGTCATCAATTTGAGCATTTGTTGTAATATTTGTATTTAAATATTCCTGTCTTCACAGATCACACACACTGTCCACATACTCACTGAGATTTGGAGGCATATAAGGGGCCAAATATGGGGGATAAACTACTGTGGCGTTTTGCCGACAAAGTTTTGGTCAGCTTCATTAGTGAGCTTCAGTCGTAGGAGGTTTATCCACTTTAATTGTATAAGACGTCCGTTTGATTGATCAACAGCATTAGTAGGAATCTTCAAGGCTGTAATAACTGGAATTGATGAATCAGTTAGTACAGTTAGCAGATACAGCTAATCTTACATATGGTTTGCTTAGAAACAATCCTTGTCATTGTCAGTGGACTGCCAATAATGGTAGGATTTAGCCAGCTCTGATTGGTAAAGATGTCACAGGGAGACTGGCACTCCCTCTCTTAATAAATCTCACAGTTAATTAATGGGTTTTAACTTTGGTGGAACCAAAAACAACAGCACCACCACATATTGAATTAATTTCTGTCAAGAACTCTAGACTCATAAACATAGCATAGTTGACTGATATGTCGAATACTTACACTTTTCCTCCATTTAGGCTAAATTATTGAAACCTGTGTAAGACGTCATCAGGAGCAATGGAGCCATGTGAAATATTATACAAGGTATAAACCATGAACAAGCTTGAGTTCGTTCCGTTTTTTCCCTTCAATTTGCATTTGGAAGATGTGAATAGACTAAGCAAATGTAATTGACTCAAAAGGACAAATCACACAAAGGACAAATGGTAGAGCCATTCTGGCTAGATCTGGCTAATGGCATGATAATTTGAGGCCTAACACTGGAGCTTTTTGCATTTTACAGTACATTCTCGTCCTCTGAATGCAATTGAGCATTCTCATCGTTTGCATCACATGTCCCTTTGCCTGTATATTCTATATTTTGTGAAAATACATGTAAATATATCCTGTATATAATATACAGACTGCTTGCTCTCCAGCACAGCATTAATAAAACATCTAAGCCTGCGAGGTTACATCTAGTTTGCATTAGCATGCCTAACCAAGCGCCGTGTCTTTGATTTAGCATTCACAGGGATGTCACTGTCACTTCGCTCTTGGTTGCCAGGTGCAGGCGGCTCAAGAGACTCTTTTTTTTTCGTGCTTCAGAGTTATATCCAGCTGAGCATTTCTCAGAAAATGTCATCACATCGTCTCAAGGACACGTCGGGAGTGCATGCGTGTGAAGAGATGCTTCACAGATCTGTTTCTCATTTTTCTGTATGGGTTACATACACACATGCACGGGGGTATATTTCATATGTTCTAGAAAAATAACTCAAAGGCAGTATAAATCAAGGTATCATCAGGGTACCCTCATCAGGGTAAAGCTGTAGTAGTGCACGATGATGGAAATGGCCTTCAGTGACAGCAATGGCCTGCTCCTCATTGGACCCTATTAACCTGCATGCCATTCATGCTAACAAACAGGAAATAATCTGTCAAATGAGATCTAAACCAGGCACGACCTTGTCTGTCTAACCCAGCTGTGTTTTTAAGAATGTCCAGTAAAATTTGGTCAATGATGTTGAATTCTTATGTCGAATTCTGAAGCAGCAAGACAGAAAAATATCCACAATCTGAAGAAAACGCTGAAATTTTTTTTTTCAGACAGCACTGATTCAGTTCTGCTTCCAAAAACCAGAATGAAATGCATCTTGCTTGATACTAGTATGCAGAAAAGAATAACGCTGCTAGGCAACGACATTTATGCAAAATCTTAAATTGAAAAGCCATGCTGGAGTTTGGCTGGTAGATGGAGAGGTCAGAGTGGTCAAGACGTAGTTTCCTGGCTTAAGGAAGACTTAACCACAATCTTAAGCAACTTGTGATTTAGAGTTTCATACATTTGGTGAAATATAAAAACTGTTTTTTGAGCCTGGACACAGTTCAGAATACCGACCCCTAGTGCTCTTGAAACCCGTGGTCTGCGGCTCGCCTCCGCTGAACCGTGGTGCAGGCCATAGCACGATTTGAGGTTATCTGTTATCAGCACTATACATGGCGTAACATGATTGGTTCAACTTGTCACCTTATCTCCTGTTTCAAGTTCTGTGATGGCAGGTAATTGGTTATGGTCAGTTGAGGAGATGAAATACCTTACTGACATATAAAGCCAGAATTTCATTGAGTTCATTTCATTAGCTCATCTTTTGTAACTAGAGAGTAATTTTTCACAAATAAATAAAAATAAAACAAAGACAGATTCACAATGAGCTTTTGAGAGCTCAGGAGCTGGCTAGAGAAGCCAAAAAGATGACCAAGATGTACCAAGGAGACCATTACAAGCTAAGCCTTAACCCACCATCCTATAACAAGCCTGACTCAAGACTGAGCGCAGAGAGAACCGAGAACTCTCCTTAAATAAACTCAGATACAGGTGGAGCCAATTTCCACTGATTATAATTAAGAAAGTGCTCTCCGGCTCCCTCTGGTGATGGTATGAGGCTGAGCCAGCCGCCCACGTACACCTTTGTGGTGCAAATGCTCACACTGAGAACACTGTAAAAAGTCTCATACTGGCCTGCATGCTTAAACATGTTAGCAGGTTTTCTTGTACAACGCATTCAAGACGCACTATACTTCATTGCTTGAGTGCTGGTATGCGCTCTCTCTCTCTCTCTTTCAGTAACTGCTTCATTACGGTCAGATTCATGATGTAGCCAGAGTTTACCCCAGGAACACACCATGGCTGGGACACCAGTCCATGTCTGGGACACCTTGGGCGGTATGAGAAATCCAGAGAACCAGGAAGAACCAGGAAGACATCTATATTGTTCATAGAACCTCTTACCAGGAACCCTGGTATGTGAGGTGGCAATGCTACCAGCTGCATGTGCAAGTGTTGCTATTAAAGAAAAATAATTAAAAAAAACAGTAAACTGCTCTACCCAGTTCTTACCATTTTGTAAACTTGTGTGCAAATAAAGGATAGATGGAACTGTGTAATCGATTTATACTTCAGAAAGTGTATTTCTAGGTGAAGGCCAAGTCATGATTATGATCCCCTCCCCCAAATGAGCCTAGGATTGGTTCCTGAGTGAGGAACGCCCTTACAAATTTGAGCACATGGCCAAAGCTGTGAACAAACTGAGGCAAGACTTTGTCCTCTAGCTGTGCATGACTTTGTCGTGTTAACCCAGTTTAAACAGCAAACTCTGAGTAGTCATTTAGAACCGAGATATCAGTAGGACTATGATTAAGGGTAACCATGACAACACTATTATATTTTTTGCATGTTTACAATGTTGAAGGTTAGTACTCAATAACAGGAGGCATTCACACACTAACCCTCTTCTACCAGTCTTAGCAGACGTCCATTTGTGTACAGAGCTGCGCACATGTTCCCTGCAGCCCAGCAAAGTCAATCTGATGGACAATTTTTACATTATCACACAACGCTGAAGAGATTTAATGATTAGGATGTACCCCAACTTTCTTGTATTATGTAGGCTTCTGCCAAAACAGGCCTTGGCTAGGGGCATGGCAACACTGAAAGAGCTATCAAGTTTGATGCAATTTGATGCAAAGATCTTGCTGCAATTTTTGATATAACCAATGCATTTTCTCAGTGACAAGTTGTGTTTTCTTTTTGCTAAACCTAGGGCCCACTTTGCTATAATGGCATGCAACTGCATATTTTTTTTTTGCAATCTTTCTATACAGATTTATCTTTGCTATCTCTGTATAAAGTCTTGTCAAAGAATCAAGAGCATTAAGAAACACCACTAAGGCATATTTACAATCTAGTGTATTTCTGCGTGCCGGTCCAGAGCCCGGATAAATGGGAGGGTTGCATCAGGAAGGGCATCCGACATAAAACTTGGCCAAACCAGACATGTGGACAAAAACAGATCAGCTGTGGCGACCCCTAACGGATAATAACTATGGCATATTTGGTCTCTAGCTTTATGTCAAAGGAAAAAAAAAAAAAACAGAAATTTCCCTCTTCTTTATTTGGCTAGTGATTCCAGATTCAGAACCCAATCCGAGCACAGAGCTGAGTATTTGAGTTAACAGAACTTACAAGTGGCTCTTTTATATTTCTGGGAATTCGCAAGCTTCCAGTTTGCAGCACGTTACCAGACTCCTAACCAGTGAGCACATGCTGCCTGCATTAAATCAGGAACCAGGACTCTTGAATTTGACCTACTGCTGCTTCTCTTTTGAACCGTGTTTGTCAGAACATCCTTGTCGTTGCACATGTTGACAAAATGAAGTTGGCGTTTTTCACCCAGCTGTGTGTGACAAAGAGCCCCCAGCTGGCTAATCTGTATTGCGTTTATATTCTAGTGGCATGAAGCTTTGTGTGAGTGACCTCCTTTCCACTGTGACAATAATACCTACTATATATAACACAAAGAATCAAATCTGCCATTCCAACTGTTTATGTGCCTCCGCTTACAGACTTGTGTCATAATTTTTGATTAAAAAGCCACATGCAGTGGTGTGTACAAGGCTTGTGCCTTTTTGTTTCTGAGGAACCCAGGAGCCTTTAATCTGATCACACTGGCACTGGGCCTGAGGGAATTGAGATTGCTTCTAATTAAAGTAGCCTACAAATGTAAAACTCATTAAATAAACACCACACCACCTTCAGCTTTATTCACTCTCACTGGAACAGTCTCACTACAGCATGAAAATGTGTAAAAAGCGATTACAGTGGTGCTTGAAAGTTTGTGAACCCATTAGAATTTTCTATTTTTTTACATAAACATCAGAATTTCCCCCAAGTCCTAAAAGTACATAAAGAGAACCCAATTAATAAAATGGTGAAAATATTGTACTTTATTCATTATTTATTGAATTTATGGTCATTTATTTATTGAAGAAAATGATGATGGCAAAAGTATGTGTACCCTTGTTTTCAGACCCTCTTGTGCAGCAATTACTGCAACTAAACTTTTCCAGTAACTGCTGATCAGTCCTGGACATTGGCTTGGAGGAATTTCATAATTCATAATTCATTGTTCCATCAAAAATAGCAAGCTGTCCTGGCCCAGATACAGCAAAATACTCCCAAACCTTGATGCTACCACCTTCATGTTTCACAGATGGGATAAGGTTCTTATGCTGGAAGGCAGTGGTTTCTTTTCTTCAAACAAAACACTTCTTATATATGTTCTTCACTGGTAACATACATCCACAAAGAAAATTATTCCAGTAGCCTTCTGGCTTGTCCACATGATCTTTAGCAAACTGTAGATGGGCAGCAATGTTCTTTAAGTTGCTTAGAAATTACCCTGGGTTGCTTTGAGACCTTTCTGGCTATTACAAGTTTTGCTTTTGGAGTGATCTCTGTTGGTCTCCACTCCTTGAGAGGGTAAAATGATTTTAAATTTCCTCTGTCTGTCTGATTGTGGATTTGTGGAGTCCAAACAGTTTAGAGATTGTTTTGTAACGTTTTCCAGCCTGATAAGCATCAACGACTCTTTTTCTCAGGTCCTCAGAAATCTCCTTTGTTTATTCCATGATACACTTCCACGAACATGTGTTGTGAAGATCAGCCTTTGCTAGATTCCTATTCTTTAAATAAAACAGGGTGCTTACTCAACATCTAATTGTTATCCTATTGTTGAAAACACCGTACTAAAGTTCTCTGCTAATTCTAGAGGTTCACATACTTTTGACACTCTCAGAAATGTAATAGGTTATTTTACTCAATAAACACAACCATTGACCAAGTACAACATTTTTTATTCATTTGTTTAATTATGCTCTTTTTATCTACTTTTAGGACTTTTGTGAAATTCTGATGATGTTTAAGGTCATCTGGTATTTATGCAGAAATATCGAAAATTATAAAGTGTTCGCAATCTTCACAAAGCACCACTGTAAATAAAAGTACTGTTAGCTTCTGCATTGTTCAATCTGGGGACAGATATTTTAAGCACCATTAACGTCTGACAGAACTGCTACTAGAAAATTTATAAAAGTATTTAAAAATCACATCTAATAAATCTGTCCCTATTTATAATTTATAGTTCATGATTAAGTATGATTTGATATCCTTCTGTTTTTGTGTTGATAATTACTTTTAGTTAAAAATAGTTCAGTTAAAAAAATTTCTTTTTCATTTTGACTTATTTAGTGCCATTATTATACTACATTTTTAGTTTCAATGTGTAATTAAAATCCCAAACAATAAAAAGGGTATAAGAAATGACCAAATGAGACAAATTAATTAAACAAGGAAGAAAATATGACTGGGTGGTTTTATCACCATGCAATTAATTATTTCCAACCTTGAAGTTGATTATTTTCCAATAAAATCATTTATTGCAGTGATTTATTCCTCTTTTACCACAGCAATCTGCCAACACTAACATTTCTATTCATTAATGAAAGACTTATCAAATACTGTTATTTGAGGTATATCTACCACATGTTCGGTGCTACCTGTATACACAGACATCTGTCCTCTACGAGACGTATTTTCCTCTACGTTTCTAACATGACTGCAGCGGCACTCCTACAGTCCTCCTGTTCTTCTGTGCCACGTTAAGCAGTAACAAATTACAGTAATTACAGTAAGTTTGGTGTTATACAGCATCTCCACTGATCCACATTCTGCACCTGGTGCTCACGCCCTCATTTGAGTCACAGTTTTAAGACTCCTACACAGGAGGAGATGTAAAAGAAGGAAACATGACCCTTTTTTCTCTCTCTGTTTTCCAGACACAGTGCCATCTGCTGATCCGAAGCTCTTTACTCAGTGCTCGCCAGATCTCGGCCCAGCCGAACACCTATGGGAGACAGCTAATCTAATCATTAGCAGTCTACTGTTAATGGATAAAGTAATATATCAAGATGTAACAACCAATCATGTAGGCTTTATTTCTGCAATTATTTGGAACTGAGGAAAACTCCATCCTAAATGACTTCTTAATCAACTTCAATCAACATCTTGGTCTATTTTCACTTTGGTTGATGGTTTCCTACATTACCCACAATGCTGAACTACCTGGTGTTAGCAGAGCAGTGGGAATTAGTCCTCTAATCTGTACCTAAAGAGAGCAATGCAGCAGCGCTTTAGTGTTTTAGTCTGTCCAGCTCTCTCACCTCTTCCTCTACACGCTGCAATGCTTCAGCTTTTATGTTAATAAGCAGTCAACACATAGATACTTCATCTCATAAAATTGCTATAACTCTAACTATTTCTGCTATAACTCAACTCAACTGCATCATATAGCAGCAGTGCATTCAGGGGCTTTGAATCCAACATTTCCACCAATGTCTCCATTACTTCTATGCTGGATTTCTCTTTGATATGATGTTGAATGTCACTGGAAAATGGTGAGTGAGAAAGAAGCTCTCATTCATTTTTTTTTTTTTTTTTTACAAAAAAGCTAACAGCAAAATCAGAGGCTTGAAAATACTCTCTTATTAAAGTCAACTGTTACTGCGCTAGCAACGTCCCCACTGTGATGCCAGTACAGCACACAACCACTAACTCCTCACGGGAATAACAACCACTGAGAAATTAGAAACAAAATCACTAAACAAACTGCAGAATTTTCAGTATGAAATATGTTTCATGCAGAGGTTTTCTTTGATGGCCTTTTCAGGTGCCTGAGTGAAGCATCACATGAAGTTAATCTGGACTGAAACTTTTTTTTTTTTAAACGGGAGTCTGCAGTGTCTGTTCTCTGGGAGGTGTGATATATTAAAAGTGCTTCAGAGATGCCTTCTATGTGAATTAAACTTTAAAAGGAGTTGCATGTATTTGGATCCATCACATCCAAAATTGATTCCACAGATATATTATACAGCAAAATATATAGAGTTCCATTCATACAGTTCTGCTTTCTGTTCACAACGCTGATCCTGGAGAAAACTGTCCTGCACATGATAGATAGATAGATATATAGATAGATAGATACGTTATTGATCCCAGGGTAAATTGCAGACGTTTAGTGCTTTCCCTGCTCTAACACACCCACACAAGTGCAGGAAAAACACTTCAATGTGCAGGACAGGAGCTTCTTCAGGACCAGGACTGGGAACCTGTGACAAGATAGCAAAAGGTGTTTGAGCTCTGCTCTGCTCCTGCCCAACTGAGCCCTAACTCATGTGTTTTGTGTGTTTTTTAAGGTTTGTGTTATTAAAATCTGTTATTAAAAGAGTTATGATGAGTGAGAGATTTGCTTTGCCACCCCGGATTCTATGTGAAGAGGGATGAACAAAGCGACTACAGTAATGTCAGAGCTTATAATAAAGCTTATAATAATCAGAGTAGATGAGTTGAGTTGTGACATCATCATCATTACTGCTAGAGAAACACTCAGCTCCTGCTGCAAGTTTACCTGAGAGGAGTGAATGCGGGCTCGAGCTGGTGCGCGCGCTGGCCGGGATCGACGCCTCGCGCAAACCGGATTTCAGTGGAGCAGGAAGCAGAGGTGATGGTAAATTCCCTTCTGTCCTGCTTAATCGCTGCGGTTTCTCTGCTTTATTCCACAAAGAGCGGAGATGAGCGCGTTCCCGTCACAGCTGAACCGAGTCCCCCTGCACCCACCGGAGCTCACGCGCGCGCGTCTCCTCGTCCCGCGCTCCGCTACCTGGGGCACGCGCAGCTGTCCCGCCTCTGATCCCGACTAATGAGAGAAGAGGTGTGGAAGAAAAACTGATCTTCTGTGGAGCAAGGAGTCCGGTTCAGCTTGCCCTGAACACTGACAGCCAAAAACACGCAACACCAAAATACACAACTCAAACAGCAGCTCACCGGGGCAGGCGCGAGCGCGGCCATCTTTATTCATCTCTCTCTCTCTCTCTCTCTCTCTCTCTCACACACACACAAACCGGTAACTATCCTAATCGTTTTGGAATCTATCTATCTATCTATCTATCTATCTATCTATCTATCCATTTTATCTATCTATCTATCTGTTCTGTATGACCAAAAGTATATGGACACCTGCCGATCACCCCCATAATATGGGCGTGTCCTTTCCCCAAACTGTTTCCACAAAGTTGGAAGCACGCAATTGTATAGAATGTCTTTGTGTGCTGTAGCATTACACTTTCCCTTCACTGGAGCTAAGAGACCCAAACCTGGTCCAGCATGACAATGCTCCTGTGCACAACGCCAGCTCCATGGAGACATGGTGTGTTGAAGTTGGTGTAGAAGAACTCAAGTGTCCTTCATAGAGCCCTGACCTCAACCTTTAGGATGAACTGTAACACCAACTGCACTCCAGACCTCCTCACCCAACACCATTGCCTGACCTAAAGCTCTTGTGGCTGAATGAGCACAAATCCCTACAGTCACGGTCCAAAATCTAGTGGAAAGCCTTCTCTGAAGAGTGGAGGTTATTATAACTGGAATGGGATGTTCAAAAAGCACATAAGGGTGCACAAATTCATGGCCATTGTTGTTATCCTGAACATGGGTTATAAGGCTAATGACTAGGGTTATACAGAGCAGCAGAGGTCAAAGGTCAAAGACAGGATTAGCTGGACTCCCCACCCAGTACTCATTTAGCATCCTGCAATCCTTCTTTTTTTCATCTGAAACCATCTGTTTTTCTTCATACAGAAAAGATGCCTTCAGCCCACACAGTACAATTCTCACAGTTTATTATAAGTGTGGGTGTGATGTTAAAGAGCACTCTGACTGTGCAAGACATCAGGCTTCTACAAAAGACAGGAAACACGGCTTCCAAATTCATCGGTACAAAGCTCCCTTCACTCCAGCACACCGTCACCACCAGACGCTGGACAAGAGCACAGCCCATCATCTTGGAAGCCTTGCACCTGGCACTTGTTTGGTTCTCCCTTTTCCCCTCTGGAAACTGTGTTGCTTAGGCCTGTGTTTAGGGTTAGGGGACATTTGTGGGACATTAAACTTAATAAAAAATGTTGGGAATCATTTGTTATACACTTTTATTCAAACTGACTTAAAAATATTACATATAAACACAGAGCTGGTAAAATAACTTTTAATGGTAAATAATTTTAATGAAGGGCTGCAAATTTCTTTCAGAGGTCCAGAAAAAAGTTGAGACAGCATTAGCATAAAAAACTGAGAGATGTTCAGCTCAATGAAAACTAATGCATTCATATAAGTTAATAGGTCTACTGTATTTATTAATATAAGTCAGGGTAATATTAGTAGTATACTAATAATCAATGCATGAAGTTGTGAGAAACACAAGTGATTCATCACCTCAGCAGGTAATATCATCTAAATTAAAGGGAAGTTTCTCTCCAGCCCTTTTCTTTTCTAAAAGTTTTCCTTGCAGTGTTTATGAGCTGGACTCCACGCGCCCTCGTGTGGCCATTAACGGTTTTGCACTTAGCAACAGACTCATAATACAGAACCCGTTTTCTAAAGTAAAATGAAATAGAATTGACTAACACTGTATTTCCTTCACTTATAAGTCATTTTTTTACAGTCTGGTTTTGTAGATGTGATAATTATATCTCAACACTTCATAACCAGGCTACTCACCCATATCATCCATCCATTATCTATAGCGCTTTACCCGTCTGGGTCGCGGGGAAGCTGGAGCCAATCCCAGCATCTTGGGGCGAGAGGCGGGGTACTCCCTGGGCAGGTCGCCAGTCCACCACAGGGCCAACACAGACAAACAGCCACACACGCTCGCATTCACACATATGGGC
>JAQQZX010009557.1:0-16150 GCA_030068355.1 Notoglanidium maculatum | reverse complement strand
ATAGAAAGCAAAAATAAATAAAGAAAAACCTATGAAAAAGAGTAGGTGACCCCAAACTTTTGACCGGTAGTGTATATATACACGTTTTATATAATATATACAGTACCAGTTAAAAGTTTGTACACACCTATTCAGTCATAGGTTTTTCAATATTTTTCCCTATTTTCTACATCAAATTTTAGATTCTTCAAAGTAGCCAGTAACCTTAATGACAGCTTTGCATGCAAGTTAATGCCAATGTCTACCTTAATGACAGGTAGACACCTGGAATGCTTTTCAATTAACATCTGTGCCTTGACAAAAGTTCATGAGTGGAATTTCTTGCCTTCTTAATGTGTTTGAGATCATCAGTTGTGTTGTGCTGAGGTAGTGTTGGTACGGAGAAAAGTCCTATTCCACTGTAGTAATCCATATTATGTCAAGAACCACTCAAGTAAGTACAGAGAAACAACAGTTCATTATTACTTTAAGATATGAAGTGCCTTTTAAGTAACAAATATAAAGAAAAACCATTGAATCAGAATTGTGTCCAAAGTTCTGGTACTGTAGATTTGCCAGCACTGTCAAATTTCAACATTTCAACAAGAATTTGAGAATGTGAGAGAGCAAAGAAAGCAAAGAATAATAATACTCTGGCTGGCATGATGCAGACTGTAGTGTTAATTCAGTGTGAGATCGCTGACCATACACATCACTCAACGTCCACTGAGCTTTTATAGATTGCAGAATCGAACGCTCCAAAATACTCACTCCTTAGTGATTGCTTTCTTCAAGAGAAAAAGGGAGACTGAAATTCAGAAGTAGGAAAAAGGTAGTGTATAGACAGATTGGGGTTGTTTTTCTTTCAACATGATATATTTCACCTAATCTACTTAGTTGAAATTGGTTGTTCGGGAGGAGGAGTATTATTTCACAAGCTAGCAATCTTGGTAGTGGGAGCACTGCAGAGAACTATATGCTGATGTAAGGACTTACCCACAGTCTGTTTTGCACTTTTGTCAAATCTATTTTTTTATGTTACTGTGGTTTTAATTGCTTTCATTTTCACACGTTTGAAAGCACTTACTCAGTGAACTCTGGATTTATTTTTCCATTTGGTCTACTTCTTAAATGTGTAGTTGTTTCAGGGACACACCAAGGCCTAAAACTGAGCAGCATCTTATCTCTTAGTTTTTTGGGGGTTTTTTTTGCATTGATTTCATTTTAACTTGAACAGTTGAAGTTCAATTTACATAACTGAAGCATTCCTGCTTGTAACCATAGCCAACTAAATCCTTGTCTTAAATTGCCTAAAGTAAAGTAAAGTAGGCTACTCTGAAACATCTTCCAGAGAGACTCATCTTTTAAGGCAGCTCTTTCATCAATATTGGTGTTTGGATTACAGATGGTGTCCTTCTGGATTCTGGATGGCCATTGGACATCAGTTTTATTCTGTAGGTTATACATGTGCATATGTTAGCATTGTAATTTAATGTTGTAATGAATAGTATAGAATGATCTTGTACCTTTTTGTACCTGGACTCTCTACCTGTACCTTTGTACTATACTAATGTGGACTGCATTTCATATAATGAGATATGAAGTTGGTTTTAAAAAAGCCTTGTGAAGACTGTACTATACACAGTTCTTTGCCATGACATTCAAAATGACCTGGATTACTAAAAAAACTTCTTATACTGCTGAAAAAGGCTACTAAACTGCACCTCTCCTTGTCACTCAGATGGTACTTTTATCTTTAAAAAGGTTTAACTGGAAATGTGCTTATAGTGTAGCTGCAAAAAAGATTTAAGGGAAATAACTGGATGATCATTGCAAAAATGATGTAAAGCTACGCAATGTGCATCTTTCAAAGTATAAGATATGTCCTAAAGACACCAAATTTGTATGGTTGAAGTTACCGCCCCAGCAACAATGAATGGAAAAGTTTAGTACCATTTCTTTGGACATGAGAAAAATGAAGGTTTAGAATGTATTTATGACTTCTGGGTTACCTTTTAGAAAAAAAAGACAGAGCTTATTTCCAGGCTAGAAAAATGCAATTAAATGCTTGCCAATTATGTGTAAAAATGTCTATTAAATGCTTGCCAATTATGTGAGTCACAGTTTAAGTTTTCTACAAAATGATATGATTATTACGTTGTCCAGAGACACTTAAAAGCAGCAATGAGCGAATAATTTGAAACCAATTAAAATACACTATATACATATATTTTTATTTATTTATTTATTTTTTAATTAAAAATCTAAAAAGAAATAAACATTATTAAAAAGAAATAGTATTATAATAATAATAAAAAAAAACATCATTACCCTCATTAAAAATGTCAGGCTGTAAGAATACGGATGCATTGTGGGAAGCCCCTGATGTCCCCTTGCCACTGCAAAAAGTCTGATATCGCTTATGTAACAAAGTGTCTAGTTAACTGTTTTGATTATGTTTGATAACTATTCAGTTATGGAACTGTAACAGTTCATACATTCATCTTCATTAACCACATTATTCTGGATAGGGCCACAGATCCGGAAACTATCCTGGGAACATTGGGCGTGAGGTAGGAATATACCCTGGATAAGAAAGGATGCTAGACCATCACAGGGCATCATGCACACACACATTCAGACACTTTCAGACCTAGGTGCTGTTTAGAGCCGCCAATAACCTATGGCCATGTTTTGGGAGGCGGGAAGAAACTGAATGAGAACACGTGAAACCCCACATAGACAGTAACCCAAAGCTCAGGCTCGAACTTGGTTCCCTGGAGCCGTGACATGGCCATGCTACCCACTGTATTACTGTCACCCTTTATTTAACTAAGTTAGCCTAGCACTCAGATTCTGTGGCTTGTAGCTTCCAAGCATCACATCATGCTCTATTCTCTAAGCAGCTGGTATAAATACTGTGTAAATACTCAGTAAGTAATAAAAAATGGTTTGGCAGTTCATTATGAGCAGATTTAAAGCTCGTGGGACAAAGAAAGACCACATTCACCAATGTGGATGATACATTTACAGCTATCACAAATTCATTCTTAGTAACTCTTAGCTTGGTTATTTGTTATATAAAATGTTCTATATACATATATTGTACACACAAATATTATATATATATATATATATATATATATATACACACATGCATGTATTTAAAAAGACCCTTCCCGTTTAGGACACACCCACTTTGGTTTAAAATCCCAATACAAGTACATACTATATATGAATATTTGGAACACTAAACTTCATACCCCTACCACCATGGTCAGGCCATGTCCATCATTCTGATGATCTGCAATTTTTTAGTTATTTATATTTCGTGAAACACTAGTTAGCTTGTAGTTCTACCAAACTCTAATAATTCCCAAGGATAGGCTAGGGTTAGGAATACTAGTCCAATGAAAATAAACTTGATGAACTCTCAGCATCATGAGGGTCAAATTACCTCCTGTAGTAATAAATTCATGGAACTTCCAATTTTCTTTTAATTCAATGTTCCCACTTACATTAGCTATACAATCATGGAATTTGTGTGTTTGTGTGTGTTCGCAATAACACATCTACTTTTACCAAGCTTGTTATCTGTTATTACTGAGCCTTATGTCTAGAACAATGATTTGTTTCTCGTCTCTCACCAATAGCCCTACGGTATCCACCCACACGAAGAATACCGGTACACATGCAGGGTAAAATCACTCTGCAGCACAAGGTCACCTTCCTCTGGCTTCATTAGAGACTGCTTTATTACCACTGACAGATGCATTCATAAATCACTGGTCTCGCAGTGGCGAGAGCTGCAACGCAAACCTAAATCTTTCTTTCTCTTGCTCTTTCTTCTCTGTTCTTTTTACAACCAGCTAATTATCTATATGCAGCTGGATGCACTTCTGCTCTCGTTCCGTCTGATTGATGTCAGTTAACCTATAATATTTCAATGAGGATTGCCTTCTTTATGTGGTACTGGATAAAGAAAAGGACATTACTTTGTGTTGTATTGTATTGTATTGTTGAGTCTTGATTGCACCATAAGCTCCAAATATACACTCTATAAATATAGAGTTCTTACTGTTCAGTTTTCATCTAGGCAGGGGAAACATAAGATTTAATGTTGACAAATGGCTTACATCATGATGAGACTGAATGGTATTTCCCTCAGTGGAGAGGTATTTCTTGTATGTTAGTGGCAGAATGACAACAAAAGAGATTGAGCTCTGATGAAATCCATCTCATTTTGGCACCATCTTCAGATTTGTCTTAATATCTCCCTCCTACATCACATTAGAGCTGTCATCTGTAATTCTGCTAATAAATCCCTTTACACTCCTTGTATGTATGGTGGTTTGGGAAAACCAGTCAGATGTGGATGTGACTGAATTCTGGCAAACAGCCACAAACAAACATGCCTGTAGCATGCATTGACATCTTTCAGACATCTAAGAAACCATAAATATACTATATTTCACCAAAATGTTAATATTTACTGTCTACCCTTGCCTCAATGTCTACCTGCAAAGATTATGTTTTGCTTAAAGATGTCTAAAACTCAGCTAAACTCAGCTAAAAGGTTTGTACTGTATGATTTTCCGGCCTGTTTTTGCCATTACAGATAAAACCTGTCCATGGGAAATTTCTTTGGTCATAGTTTAAGACAGACGGTTGTAGAATACAAAATATGCCATGCGCACCAGTGGCCAATTTAGTGCCGTTTCGACCAAAGACAGACGATGACAAAGTTCTGGCAGTGTCAGAAACTTCTGATTAAAATCTCAGAGTGTGGGCATCGCTACTTGAAACTTACATGACAGCTACAAATATGTTAGTAGCAATGACAAAACAAACAAAAAAGGCTATCAGGAGGGAAAAAATATTCATAATAGTCGAGTTGGCACGAATTCGATACCCAATATCAGTACTAGACTGATATCAGCAAAAAATGGTGGATATCAGAGAAAACATATCGAATACCGGATCCTGTAGCAAACGTCAAAGATTTGAATTGGATTTGAAAGAGAAAATTATTTTTGGAAGTGGAAATGTTTGCATATAAAGAGACTTCTTTTGTTAGTATTGTTTTTATTATATTTAAACCTTATACTTATTATTATTAATTACTTATTATTATGTATTATATTTATAGTGTAAGTGAGTTTTGTGTGAAAGAGGTTAACTGTGAAGTGATTTAGTAAAAAAAAAATTACATTTTAAAGCTTAGTTTTTAAAGAAAGCAATTTCAGATAGGTATCAGAATCAGCTGATTCTCCATCCATCCATCCATCCATCCATCCATCATATATACCGCTTATCCTTCAGGGTTGCAGGGAAGTTGAACCATTCCCAGCTGACTTTGGGCGAGAGGCAGGGTACACCCTGGGCAGGTTGCAGGGCTAACACAGAGACGAACAACCATTCATACACATATTCACACCTGTGGACAAGTTAGAATAGCCAGTTGACCTGTTCTGTATGTCTTTGGGCTGTGGAAGGAAACCAGAGCACCCGGAGGAAACCCATGCACACACATGGAGAACATGTACTATAGAAAAAGGCTCCAGCAAGCCAGAAGGTTCAAACCCAGAACCTTATTGCTGTAAGGCAACAATAGTAATACCTACACCAGTAGGCCATCCTAGAATGAAATCGTAAAAAGCAATTATATTGAAGAAAATGTCAAAATGTTCACTATGTGAAGGGTTTTCCCAGACTGCCACACATATTGGTAACAGTATGTTCAGGAACACCAGTCTCAGAGCTCTGTCTTTTTTTTCTTCTCCTTAGCAACATTTATGAGAATATGATTTTGCAATTAATCAGAAATTAAAAATCTGTATATTGTATCTGCATGACAGATTGGTGTCTTCTGCTCACACTTGATTCCATGCTGGGACACTGTCTGAATCCTCGCTTGCTTGTTTCTCTTGATTAAATCCTGACAATATGGCTATCTGCTTGCAGTGCTCTGTAACAGTAGCCCTAAGCAAAGACAAGCTAAATCAGGTGCTAATAACTCTACACAGCCTCACAGTAAGTGACACGACACGAGCCAATAAACCTTAATATATAGGATACCTAATTTATGTCACTATTGCAGCTGTAGAATTATTGTAAATAAGCGCTACGTGGACAGCAGAAACACATGGACCAATCAATTAACAGCATAATTTAAAAAAAATTCCTTTTAATTTACAGTGATTAAATTATAACCTCCTGCTGAGGTTAATCTGTATTTGTAGAATCCATGCAGAATCTTTTGTTAATCCAAGGTTTTGGGTGAACCAAATAACAGCCATCCTTCAAAAATTATATGTACTGTATGACAAATAACAAGAATTATTTGTATGTAAAAAGGTCAGTTTTTTAAAATATAATAATAAATATAATAGCAAGATGAAAAAGCACAATGCACGCCCTTGCACGTCAGTGGAGTTGAGAGCTCTATGCTAACCTAACTGATAAACAATCTAAATGATAATACTGTGCACTTCAACCAGCTGAAGACTACAGCCCACCATGTTATTTTTTGTTGGTTCATGAGTCAAAATCCTTCCTGCATGCAATCTGAATTTCTTGAGGCACAAATCAGTGTGAGAAAGTCCATGTTAAATTGTGGAGTCCCCATGTCTGTGTAGCTGTATACTGTTGTCTATCTTAACTAAAATCATTTTTTTTCTAACCCAATTTCCAGACACATTATAAACAGAATTGCATCCAAACATAGGAAGTGATGAGGACGTTAATATAGGTCCACTTATGGTCAAGATTGTTTTCCATGACTTGTTAGCTACTTCAGCTACATTTAATAGCTGAGTAATCTTGGAGTATTATCACATATGGCCCGAATACTTGAGTGTACATCCTGGACAGATTCTGATCTCATTTGGTGGAAGTGTCCCTAATCACAGGTTTGTTGTCACCTTGAAGAAACATGGCTTTATTGAACAGTTCCATAACTTTCTTCCTTACCTTTCTATACCAGTCTTCGGTAGGGACTTGGTAAACCTGTTTGTTTATTATTATCCTATTTGTAACACTGCTTTTTGGATGCATGAAATACCAACTAATTTCAAAGCTCCAGTCCTGAGAAAGTCTGGTTTCACTGTTTTGCATAAGCGAAAAAACAGCAGTTAAAGAATGGGAAGAATAATTCTGTCCGGTCTATCAGTGTGATCAAATAACAACACACAAATTGTTGTTCGATTAACACTCAAACACAGCTATCTCAGTCAGCCATGCAAACTTGACGACTAGCATAATCACATCAAATAAAGACGTGGTCAAGGTCTCTGGAAGAATGAGTGTAAGGTGACAGCGTAATCTTACTGATAGCAGTTAATAACAGGCTCCATGTCTTTATGGGAGCTGCAAACAGCCCTTGTCCTGCACTCCCATTATCATAATGAGATAGTGAAGTGCCTCTCAGTTCAGGCCGGCTGCAGGACTGCGCCATCATATTCGCTTGACACCTCCCTTTAACGTACAGATAGATAGACAGATAACACAGGTGCTTTAAAAGCCACCTTGGGTGGATTAAAATGTTGAACAAATGTGATTCCTCTGTAAAAAAAATTTGCAAAAGCTTTCTCTCGCTGTTGTCTTCAACTGAAGTAAATTCATCCCTAATATAAAAGAAAGAGAAGTAAAACAATAGACATTACCTTACTGGGCTCAGTCTGTGTTTCCTCTGAATACCAAACATGATGAAGAGAAAAGTTGTCATTCTTTTGTTCAAACCACACTAGAAAACATTAAATTTACAGTTTGCTCAGCTGTCCTTCCTAGCTAACCATTTTTTTTCCCGAGAACGTTTCGGGAACATTATTTTTTGGTTACGGGAGCGTACGGGTTTGTTTGGTTGTCCTATGGTTTGCCAGGAAAGTTTTTTCAATGTAAATATAACGGTTGCATTTTTTTGGTTGCATATTTTGTTTTATGGAACGTTCTCCCAACGTTCTCCTAACGTTTGTAACGTGGGAACCTTTGCTTAACCGTTGGAGAATGTACCCATTTGGTTGTATTTATGTTCCCCAACACTAACCTGGAGAGAACGTTTTCTAAATGTTGGCAGAAGGTTTTTGTAAAACTAACCATAGGAGAACCATAAGCTAACGTTAGTTGAATGTTTTGTGTTTGCTGGGTTTTGTGTAATTTGTACAGAGTGTGTGTGCAGCTTATCTTCTTTTAGTTTTTCAAGGCACTTTGGGGTATTTTCCAATTTCTGTGTAACATGACAAGCTTTATTTGGCGTTATCTGCCAAATAAACTTTATTTGGCGTTATAAGGCGTTATTTGCCTTATTAACTTCAAGAGAGAAATAATAACATAAGTAATAACAGGAACTTCACAGAAATAAATAACAGAAAACTTCACCATATCAGCAATGATCAATCTATGCTTTAAGATAAATAATTGAATAATAAGTCTAGAGTTTGAGCTGTTAACATGGACAGATGTTCTTAGATAATCAGCATCTGCTCTGTGATGAAGATTCCAAGGTAAGTGTTGTAGGTTAATGAAAATGTTGTTCATCCATATACACAGTTTAATTAAAAATGAGCGAAAAGGTTCAGAAATTAAAAGCGCCATGGCTTATGAGCCAAAATCGTAATATAGACATTACACACATTAAACAGTGTCGTTAATATTTAAATAGTTGGATTATATTTGTTAAATAAATCTGTAATGATGGGCTTTGCATAATGTTTTTTGTTTGTTTTTACATGTAAAGGAGTCTCTGGCTGCCAAATGTCTAATAACCCCTTCAGACACAGTAGGACTTAATTTGAGAGGGGGTGTGAGGGAATTATTTACCATTGGTTTATAAACATTCATCACTGTAAGCAATAATCCATCTTATAAAACCACCATGCCTTTTTTCTCACCTTGTCCAGATTAATGTTCTTATGTGACATGACATAAGATGCCTGTTATTAATAACCTTCAGAAATAGCAAAGTGAAAAAAATAACAGAAAAAAAAGAATAATTATGCACTCTTGCCTGTCATTAGATATTAGGAGATAACTAAGTGGTATGTCTGAGATTTGAGTTTGTCGTTATAAACTTTAATATTGCTAAATCACCTTAATTAAGCGGTTGCAGAGGGGCACCGTGGTGCAGGGGTTAGCAATGTCATCTCACAGCGAGAAGGTTCTGGGCTTGAACCTAACAGCCGATTGGGGCCTTTCTGTATGGAGTTTGTATATTCTCCCCGTGCCTGCATGGGTTTCCTCTGGGTGCTCTAGTTTCCTCCCACAGTCCAAAGACATGCAGATTAGGTCAACTGGCTTCTCTAAATTGTCCATAGGTGTGAATGTGTGTGTGAATGATTGTTCGTCTCTGTGTTAGCCCAGTGATAGATATGCCTGCCTAGGGTATACCCCACCTCTCAGCCAAAGTCAGCTGGGATTGGCTCCACTTCCCTGTGACCTTGACAGATAAATTGTACAGATGATGGATGGATAGTCTATAGCATTAGCGGACCGGTTAGATTGCTCCCAACTACCATCATCCGAATACCAATTGAAGGAAAATCTTTTGAAAGAACGGTGTTTATCTCTTCAGTACATTTCCAGAGTTGCATTGAAACAATTCTGGTAGTTCATGTTAGCCCAAGACCTTACCAAGAAACTTCATGGGGGTATTTATTCCCCCTTTAATTTGTCACCTATCTGTATTTACCGGTTTTGTGGTCTTTTCCTGTCCATTCAATGAAATCCATTTGGAAAAATCTTGATGACTAAAAAAATAAGCATTTGAATGTCCTCCTAACGGTTTCTTCATTTAAACTCACAATGAACCTTGAAATTGATCTACAATAATTTTCTCCTCCACTCACTGGACTGGTGTTATAAAGATGTTTCACCACATATCTGAGGCACTCAGAACATCATCACAACTGAGAAAAGATTCCACAGATTCCACATAAGTCCGTATCCACATCCTAGACATATATAATGACCTCAACAAAAAAAAAAAACGGCTGAAAAAGTTTAAAGAGATCCTGATGTGAAATCTGGTTTAGGAATTGAACCACAATGGTAATTACTCATGACTGATATTTTGTGAAGTCATCAATAATATCCATTTTCCGACACAACATAAATCGTTTTCCTACTGAGACTACAATGTAAATGTAAATCAGACTGCAACATAGATTCTATCCTGCACTGCATGCTGAACTCCCACACTGCTATCAACGTAAAGCTCCAGGACTAATAGCAACAAGAGAGCACTATCACCAGCAGATTTGCAGATGCAGCTTGCCAGCATACCAGAAAACAAAGTACAGCCTTACAAACTTCACCAGTGAGCAGCATTTATAAACATGTGGTAGGTATCTGGGAAAACAGCATTATGTGGCAGTGGCAGTTCACCTGAAGACAACTCGTGGGTGGAAAACCAAGAAGAGCAAGATGCTGTTGAGGATTGGTTTGAGCTCCCTGGAGAAGAGCCTCATTCTGCTGTTTGTGGCCATGACTGCAGCCTGCATCGGCCTGGTTGTGGTTTACGTCACCGAGGCTAACAGCTCCACTGATGGAAATGGAGGAGGTGAGCTATTCGAAATATCGTACTGTGATAAATAAAAAAAAATAAAAAAAAACGCATTGTGAGTCTTGGGTCTGATGACATTGAAATTGAAATCATTTCAATGCAAAATTGAAAATCATAATAAAGCCATCAGTCACTTTAACTATAAGTGTTATAAAAAGAAAATATTTAAAAATAAAAATTGTGAGAAAGTTAAATCATTGATAAAAGAAGATTTCAAAAATAAAGGCCACTACAATCAGATACAAAATAGGTGCAGTGCCAACAATCTCCATAATACTGGAACAGAACAATTTATCACAATATTGGTGAAAGGATATTGACATACACAGCAGAAATACAGTATATTGCAGAATATATATATATATATATATATATATATATATATAGAATACCATATAAATGAGCAAACAAATGAATTCATTCATTATTTATTTATTTCCAAAATATATTTAGTGGCCACTTTATTAGGTATCTAATAAATAAGTACCTATCATGTACTTGCAGTCATTGGCCTTTTTTTTAATCAGGTTTCAGTCCCAAAAATTTATGCATGTGTGCCACATGGCATACACATATACATTAGATTATGAACCACACCTCAAACCTCCAGGGTCCCCTGTTTGATCTTAAGCTCAGGTTGCTATTTGTGCAGATTTTTTCTTGTTATTCACATGTTTGAGTGGGTTTCCTCTGGGTTCTCCAGTTTCATCCCATGCTGGTAGGTGCATTGGCTACTGGGTGCTCCGGTTTCCTCCCACAGTCCAAAGACTTGCAGATTAGGTCAACTGGCTACTCGAAATTGCCCGTAGGTGTGAATGCGAGTGTGTGTGTGTGGTTGTTTGTCTGTGCTGGCCCTGTGGTGGACTGGCGACCTGCCCAGGGTGTACCCCGCCTCTCGCCTCATGTGTGCTGAGATTGGCTCCAGCTTCCCCCGCGACCCAGATGGATAAAGCGGTATAGATAATTGATGGATATGAAAAATTGATCTATTTATTTTAGAATACATAAGTAAGCAAAATCATTATTTTAAATTGTTATTTAAAATAAATAAAAGTTATTTTTCTGTTCTCATTATGACTACAATTGATAACATGGTCAAAAAAAAATCCTGATTAAGATATCAGATTGTAATATGCTGTTATATTGGATATTATTTTGCATATTGGTATATTGGTGTCACAGAGGTTTCGATCCTGTATATTTGACATTAGTCTCAAACACTAGAACAGGCAAACTGTGACTTAGCGGCTATTGCTTGTATGAGTTTTAATACCATGTGGCCACAAATTAATATATTGAGAAGAGGAGTTACGTTCCATTTTGTGGCTATAAAATCTTTAATATGCAACAATTAGCTATTATTATTTAATATGTTTAAGACATTTTAAAAATCAATTGTAACCAGAGTTACCTAAGCATGAAGATGACGCATAAAGACATACTGGCTTTACGTCACACCACTAACCTATGTCACCTTAGGTCACCTATGTCACCTATGACATTAAATTCTTGAAGAGAACAGACTTCTTCCCCACTGGTTCCACTAAAGTGCAGGCCATGTATCAAGTATGATGTTCTATAACACATTAAGTTGTGAGCTCAAGGTACACAATTCATGGCCATGACTTTGACTAAAAGATAATAAATTATGGCCAGGAGATGCTTAGTTTGTGGCCTCAATTTATGTAACAATCTGTTCTGAAAAGGTTTGCTGTAATGCACTGCTAGCTTTAAAAAATTACCCATTAAATTAATTGTATAATGAAATAAAGTGTGAAGTTATGTTATAAAACATTCTGTATATCTATAGGCCACATGTGTACTGTTCATTGATTTATTGCTAATTTGCAAAAGAAAAAATAAACCTTTTCTTCTCTAGTATCTGCTCTGTTTTTTTAAGTATCAGAGTACCACCTCTACATAACATAAAACCAAAATCAGTAGATCAAACTGAAGAGCAAGAATTGTGAATAATCCTGTTCAGTAGACTCCAGCATGCTAGCACCATTAGCTCCAGGGACATCTGATCTATTATCTCATTTAGGAAAATAATTAAATGACCCGAGTTTGGATATTACTGTAGCGCTGCACTTTTGCTCCCTTCAGCAGGGCCTAACTGAATTACAATGCCCTGAAGCCATATTTAAAATGGGTTTTGGCTTAATGAACACTAATCTATGTTGACAGTGCTGGCATTCAGCTAATACTGTATAAATGGAAAGAAATCGGAACAGATTTCAGATTCATCTTGATGTGTTGAATCGGAATAAAATGTTTGAGGAACTCAGTGATGTATTGTAAAGGTTATACAGTTATATAGTGTGTTATATAGTTATATATTGTGTATTTTGCTGCTAGTGAGGAATGTGTTATTGCCTGACATTAAATACTGAAAATGCGCCACCAGATCATGTTCTAGAGACAAGTAGACTGTTGTGGTTCTGATTTTAGTGATCACTGTGGACAAATAAGGCACCAGATTGCAACTTTGTGTGTTTGGTATACATTACCAATACATAAAATGATCAATAGATGTCAAAGATATAAATCATATATATTTTGCAGTGATATTTTCCTAGTGATATGTATTACAATGCACAATTTTCCTCATAAGTCTCAGACAGAAATTACCCGCTTCCTGACACAGTGTAAACAAATGGGTTTTTTTTGTCTTCTTGTGTGCTACATTGGCTGAAAATTGGCTATTCTTTATTATGACAATATATTTGGTAACTCTAATAATTACGTAGCTTTTGTCAATGTACAGATATTTATTCGATTAATTGGATGATGTTTATGTGTGATGATGGTGTAACCATCTGATTCTGCCACAGCACAGGAATAACAGAGAATATTAATAAAACTGTTGTAAATTGTTTTTGTGCTAGCACAAAGTTCTGTACCAAAGTGGCTCAAAAATAGCATAGTACAGGATGACACTCCGTCCATGTCAAAATAAGTACCTTTGCTCTAAAAATAGCATTAAACTAGCTTGAATTCTCCATAGGCCAGCATCATACAAGAAAATGTCCCTTACACGTCTACAAGAACACAGAGCTTTAATTTCAGCAATGTATGTTTTGGAGGTTGTGTTCCCAAAACGCTATTACTGCGGCCACAAAAATCAACATTATATCATTTTGGTAGCTTTGGTACCGTCTAAAAATCTTCTCTAGCTTATTGGATATGTGTCAAAATGTAATGGGTTCCTTAGTAGCTTATAACCTTCATTTTTCTTTCATAATATTCTGTTTATGAAGCACTTTTTACAGCGGTTTTGCCATGAAGCAGTTTTAGAGGAACAGTTTTACCACTTCTGACTTTCAATGAGAAAAAGTAAGGAGGTCAACCTCTGCTGGTCGACATGTAATAATGGGATTATAGTAGGACAAGCACAGGTGAGAACAGCAGAGAGATTGATGGTGGGAACTGGTTCAATTAGTGATACTACTGTGTGACATAAGTGTTAGTCAGCACGAGTGAAACAATGACATCATGCATTATGATAAAAATTGTACAAAAATCAAAGCAATAAAAGGAAAAAGGAAGAATAGCAGCATTTCCTTACAACAGAATATAGCTTTTAGAGTGTAATAGTGGTTGTACAGTGAAGTATCAGTGAGTGCAGTCATTTAAAAACAAGCACAGTTGTCATGAACGCAATGTCAAATGAGAGCACTTCAGTTCTGCGAACACTGTGCACTTAAACATGCGTGCTTCATTTCACCAGGATCTACGCTACAAATGAGTCAAGGTGTAATTCATGGCACAACGTGCTCATTCTTAAAGACTACTCTTGCTAATAATTCTCAGGTTAGCTCAGTCTTCTGTATTAAACCTGCTGTTTAAATGCCATAATGTCTTAAGCATAAATCTCAACACAAGGAGTTCATTCGTGGCAGCACACAAACAACAGAGCCAAATAAAATGCTCCATGATGCCCTTGAGTAATGCTAAGTAGGTTACTGCTTTCAGTATCACAATCAGTATTGACAAGTACCAAAAACCTGTACTTGTACTCATACTTGGGCTGAAAATAAATGGTATTGATTCCCCCCTAAATATGACCGAGAGCTTTTGCTATGAATCAATGCAATTTTTTCAGCTCTGCAGCACACTTATTATCACCTCAAGGTTTCAAGAACATCTTTCTTGTGAGAAAAGGAAAACATCTCCTCACACTTCCGAGTGAGAGATGCAGAGAGAACATTCTGGAGCCTTCTCGTGCGACATTTATCCATCAGGTGCAGGAGAGGAGAGTCATTTTACAGAGGATTCAGGCTGACAAGAGCGGCACTGATTTGTTCAGCCGCTGGCCACTTTTCACACTGACAGACCCATAGACACAGATGTACACGAGGGACACATTGCTATGTAGGTTAGTTCTTGTTCCAGGAAGGATAGGCATATTACTCTTAGGATATTCCTTTGTTTAATGATTTTTTTCATTAGCATTTCCATTTCTTGGTTTGAATTTTGTATACAAACATACTAATGTTTCACGGTCATGTTTTAGAAGAACAAAACCTTGTTCTTTGGTCCCTGTAAGAATTAAGAATTAGGAAATGACAGAATAGGAGACTAATATGAGATTCATTTATAATCACTTTAGAGTACAATCACACCCTAGGGGCTTGTTAGAACTGCAGGATATTTTCCACTTATGGTTGGATGATATAGCGTCTCATCATTACATGATAAATTAAATTGCAGTACTCTCTTCTAAACGTGCTCCAGGCGGGCCATTTTGTGCTCTAAGAAACATGATTTTGTGTGTAATACACATCTTCATACATTGTTCCCTGAAACTGCACATATGAACTCAAGTAAATCCATCAAGTGATCAATACGTGATCATGTTTGAAAATTATTCTGGAAAATTAAACCATATGCACTATAGGTTAAATAAAAAGGTTCGATGAAAAATGCTTTGGAAAGAAATGAATCATGTAGAACAATGGCGTGAAAAAATGAATCAGAGGTGAAAATACATGAATCATGTAGAAGAAAAAATGTATAGATAAATACATTATATGGAAGACTCGTGTGAAAATCAGTGAATCATGTGGAAGAACCAAATGTAAAAAAAATGAATGAATCATATGGAAGAATCACATGTGAAAATGAATGAATCAAGTGGAAAATAAATGAATCATGTTTAAGAATCCCATGTGAAAAAATGAATCAGATGTGAAAGTAAATGAATCGTGTAAATGAACCGAATGAAAAAATAAATGAATAATATGCAAGAATCATGTGAAAATCAGAAAATCATTTAGAAGGACCAAATATAAAAATAAATGAATTATGTAGAACAATCACATGTGGAAAAAAAAGAATCTGAGAGTGAAAATAAATGAATCATGTACATCACATGAATCATGTAGAACAATGGTGTGAAAAAATGAATCAGAGGTGAAAATACATGAATCATGTAGAAGAAAAATTGTATAGATAAATACATTGCTGTGACTTTTGTCAATGACATCCATCTGATTCTTTCACATTATTCATTTGTTTTTACATTCGGTTCTTCTACAGTGCCTGACAAAAGTCTTGTCACTTAACCAAGTTGTAGGAACAACAAATAATAACTTGACATGTAGTTAATCA
>JAQQZX010009528.1:0-16151 GCA_030068355.1 Notoglanidium maculatum | reverse complement strand
ATTGGGAGGTTTGTTCAGTAACATTCGAATTATACTCTAATGGTTGATGAATCGAAAATTATGCTGACTGTCACTTGGATCGACTATATAGGAAAATCAGAGAAAAATATCATTTGCATAATAATTTGGAACGCAGTGTAAAAAAAAAAGAAAGAAAGAAATTAAGTTGGAAGGGTTTGAGAAAACCCTAAATAAATAAATATTTTCTTTGTATGTGTGAATGTAGTAAAATTGTAAACAAATCACAACAGAGTTCACAACGTCTGTGGCTTTTCTGTAGATGAACAGAATAAATGAGTTTGTGTGATTACAAAGGACAAAATTTAAGTTATCATATGCAGGTAAAGTGCCTGTGTGTGGCGTCGTAGTGTTTCACTGATGCTGAATAACGTTAAACTGATGCTATTAAAAGTCACAAGGACTCATTTTTTTCCAGTCCAAACTGTTTTCTCTTTCCAATTCTTGGTTACCAAGGCAACCTGTACATATAATGCCTGCATTTGCATCATCAAAACACACCATGGTAAGCTTATTTAAACATAAATACCATAAATTCAATTGGTAAAAACAATTTCTGCTTCTTTGAAATGCTTAAGATGAATTAAATGTAACACATACAGAACAGTTAATGGCTTTGGCTTTCAAACTGATTGAACAGTACGTATTTTCCATAAATAAAAAATTGCCCATTAGGGAACATACAGTAGATAAAATGTTCTGAATGAAAATGTAAGATGGTTGAGTTTAAACGCAGTATAATACAAGAGGAAGTTTACCTTCTTATTCACTTGCACATACAGTACAGTATGTTACTTAGAAGTGGTTATTATGGAATCTTTACCAAATATTACTTTCATGTGAATTACTTGTACATAATTTATGTTGCCGGTAAAATTGCACTATTGTGTTATATACACACTCAGTTCCAAAACATGGACTACATTCCAGTATTTTCATTGATTAAAGTATGATAAGTAAGGTTTTTTTATTAAAGTAAATTTATTAAAGTTAATTAAGTCATGTTTAGGTGTTTATTTTTAAAAGGTTTGTAATTTATTTTATTTCTATTATTACTCATTTCAGATGATCCTTTTTTTAGGCAGGACAGTGGCAAGGGAATGGATGAATGAAGTCAGGGACTTGAAAGAAGCACGTGAGGACGTTTAAATTTGCATGTAAAGAACAGGAGCATGATGGTGGGGGCAGGTTTCGCAGCAGTCTCTGCTGGCTTAGGAGTGGTTCTTTGCCCAGTTGGATTTGGGGCAGGTATGTTACAATGTTACAGGTATGTTAGAAAAACTGTTCAAGGGCAGGACTTTCCTACTCTTGCTGAAGATGGTTTTGTAAAGTATAAAACTAATGAACAAAATGACAGATTTCATAAAAAGGCTTTTTTGAACCTCTGCTCATGGTAGCTCTGCCAAGATAAGTCTGACCTAAAAATACATCTTCTCCATCCAATGCATCTGTAGTGTGTGTGTGTGTGGGGGGGGGGTTTACTGTAAATTCATCTGTAAATACTGTACATTTAACAAACTCCGATGCCTGACATACACAAATTCAACCTCAGATTAGTGAAATGTTGCTTACTATATGATGGAGATTAGACAGATGATGGTTATTTTAATACACAGACTGGAACAAAGCAAATTTATAATAATTTATTTAGAATTATTGAATGAATTAAATACAAACTGATGTAAATAAAAAATCATGTTGATTATATGGGGCACCATTAGATTTAACATTTAACAGTTATATTTAGATATAACATTTAAATTTAACATTTACACAGCAGGGACTAACATGAGGAGGTTCAACAATGTTTTTTTTTTTTTTTTACAAATTTATCTCTAAACGTATGAAAATTGTGCTAAATGCTAGAAAAATGACAATAATAAGATAATAAAACTGTTAAAATGTTTTAACAAATGGCACCCCACATGATTATGATCTAGTCTTTGATAGAATATTAGTGTTCAGGCATATAGGAAATGTACAAGATATTTTTAAATATACTTTTTGCTATGATGTGCCAGAGCTGTTAAATTCAGTTGTTGGTTGTGAAAGACAAACTGACCTTTTCGTTTCTCATCATTAGTCTTAGAGTATTTGTATCCAATTAATACTTTCATTTTCAATTTTGTTTATGCTTATTTGACTGCCCAGGGTGATTATATAAAGTGTTGTGACTAAAATGTTAAGTGTAGTAGGAGAGATGAGGCGCAATAAGATTAGGACCTTTTCATAAAACAACAAATTGAAATATTTGGCATGTTTAGTGTTAAAATGCTGTTTTAATCCATTTTTTGTAGTTTTGTCCCAATTTAACTCTAATTTTCCTTAAAAGTCTATACTGACTATTATAATTAGACGAGTTGAATATTATTTCATTCAGTTTTTGTATTATAAAGTCTTATACTTACCTTTTTGGACACATATTTATTAGCTTAGGTCTTTATTTTCATCATTCTACATTTCCAAGACTACCTTATTCCTTGATTTTTAAGACGTTTGATAAATTCAGTACATAAAATCAATCAGTACATCATGTAACCATAGTTTATGCATTTATGCAACTGTTATATCCCTTAATTTTCTTTAATTTCCTTTCATTTATTTTAAGATCCATTTCATTTGAACCATATTTAGTAATATGGGATCTTGAAAAAACATTAAATTAATTATGAATATCTGTAGATCATTATGTTTATTTTATTTGAGTAGTGGGTTATGATCATATGAATCAAAAATATGGATCATTTTAGGATCAGCTTCCTGTTTGATGTTGACCACGCCCCCTTTTATGCTGTCACATGAATTAAATCATGTTATTTACATCAAGGATTCCACAGTAAGTACCTTAAGTGTTAACGTTCTCTTATCAGGCCAGAAAATAAATGCTGCTGACTTCAAATGCACAACTTGACCTGAATTCACCCAGTTCACCCTAGTAAAGTCAAGACTGTGGATTTTGTAATGCAAGTTAGACTAAATGACACAATTAAAGACGTGTATAATATAATTTCAAGAATAAAAGGTTTATTTGATTATGATAATAGCGCTCTCTGCTGGTCAAAATGTGAGCCTACAGCATGGTGGATGTGCAAAGAAATGGTCTTTACACTCCTTTTAGAAGAAAAAGAAAGCTTTCCTCGGGGGTCTCTTTGATGGTTACTGCTTCTAAATTTTAGGGTCTTATCTAGAAATTTTTAAAGTGAGACTTACCACAGGTGCTTAGCAGAGCTGTTTCTTGCTTTAAGCTGTGTAAGTAGTTGCTTAGACCTCAAGACCAGCAGGGGGCACATGATTTTTAAATAATATGCAGTAAAAAAGCACAAACAAGGTTTGTATCAAAGGGACATCCCCTTGTGGTATTAAAAATAGAAACTGCAATTAACATAACTAATTTCTGTTAGGCTACTAATGTAACTAAGGACAGAAATGCAAAAAGACCAAAAAGTGATGAAGTGTTAATATCTATCTGGCCAAAAAATTCAAAAAAGAAAATGGAAAAAGGAATCGATGCTAATTAATTGGATTTAGTCAGTTTTTCTGCATTCATGATTCAACTTGTTAATGGAATTGAAATGGAAAAACTAGCGAGTGTCAGACCTGCGGCTGCATTTGTTAGAGCCAGGAGGAAGAGGAGGATGGACAGAACAGCTATCATCCCTCACTGTGGTGTGATTGAGCTCAGCTCTGAACATTTTACAGGAATTAAATTTGTTACAGCAGCAAAAAAAAAAAAAAGAAAGAAAGAAAGAAAGAAAGAAAAAAAAAGCAAAATCAGGTTGAAAAACTGAGGCAAAGAAAAATGTAAACTTTAAGCAAGAGCAGAATGGTCATGATCTATGTATTTTGAAAATACAATTTTAAAAATATTTATTTTACCCTTCAGTGTCCTGCTGAAATCCCCCTTTTCTCTTTTATTATGAAATGAAAAAAAAATCAGGTATTTAATCGAACAGTCTCCTAGTTTTACATATTTACATTAGATTAGATTAAAGTTGTAGTTGTAGTTTCATTGAACAATTGCTCCATCTGCAGCACACAATGAGGAATTACAGCACAGTTGTTCAGCGAGAAAGTCTTAAATATTAAATAAAACATGTTGCTTTTGGTCATCGTACGTTTGGTCTCAGTCAGAGGTGCAGCAAGGGGCTGGCTTTTGGCTTTGAACATCCTAAAATATTTTATGGCAATTGCAAATGCATACTTGTGATTTGGTAACAACATGCATGCACAAAGCAGAGAGGATTAAATATATGTAAAATAACATGTTGAAGTTATGATTCCTATATATTTTAACCACTACACAGGAAGGACGTATCATGAGGACTCCAGTCAACCAGATCACACACTCTTCTCTCTCCTGCTTTCTGACAGGTGGCTCACTTTTCTTCACCCCTCCAGGTCAGGGACAGATTCTTCTCAGAAATGGTACGACTCTTGAACAGTTGCTGATTGCATTGCCTCATGCACTACATCTCTCACACCTTGGCAATGTTTCAGTCACTGTCCCTTAATGACCTAATTTAAGAACACCTGCGTCTTTACGTGCATCACTATCAGTTTTCACCACAGCTTTATACTCTGCTGAAATTCTGTACACACTCACCACAATAAAACCACTCAAACAACTGCTACAGTGCAAACTCTGTGTGTTTAGTGTTTAGTCAACTAAGAATTTGCTTTGGTCTGAAAGAGTTTGGTTTAACACTATCCTGGTGCATTTTGTTCCAATCTTTGCAGTGTCAATTTAAGACTTTCTAAAGTGTTTATAATACAACTCAGAAATGCAGAGTTAAAATAACCCTATGCATGTTTAAAAATGAACTCTGTTTAACACCAGATTGTGGTTTTCTAACTCTGTAGGAATTGAATCTCCATCACTTATCAGTGACACCAACGCAATCGATTCCTTTAGTCTTTAGCCACATTTTTACACTCTCAGCTCAATTCTATACTTAACATTTTTGGTTAACACCGGAAAATCAACTCTGAGTATTTTGCTGTGCACCAGCCAACGCCCAAATATAATCTGAAGCTCTGCAGTGATCTTACTTGTGCGCTTCCCAGTCACGTGAGCAGTTTGTACTTACACAAAAACAACATGAACTGCGGCATGTTTGGATAAAACTAACCAGAGCACATCACCACAAACATGTCATATTAACTGTGGAGGGGCTTTGGGTTTGTTTGGCAGCCACAGGATCTGGAAAACTTTGAACTCCACTTTAAATCAGAATATTCTTGTGACAAATGTGAGGCCATCTTTCTAGCAGCTGGGCTGAAATTGGGGCATGATACAGGACAATGATCCCCCAAGCACCCTAGCACATCAGCAAATCGACATCTGAATGCCTAAAGACGGAAAATAATCAAGGCGTTGGAACAGCCGTGTTAGAGTCTAGACCTCAACCATATTGAGATGCCGTGGTGGGATCTTAAGAGAGCTGGGCGTAAACAAACAAACTGAAGCAATGTTGTGAAAAACAGCAGGACAAAATTTCTCCAAAACGAGGTGAGAGACTGATAAGAATCAGAATGCAGAATACAGAATGCTCATGATCTGCATATTCTGTTCCCTGAAAAGGTTTTTTTTTTTTTTTTACCATTCATTTTCCTGCTGAAGTCCATTTGTTCTGTTTTATTATGAAATGAAAAATCAGGTATTTAATATAAAAAAAGGAATTAGATAAAAAGGAAGGATTCATCATAGCAACCAAACAATATCAGAATGGGATTTTTCTGCTTTCCTCCTTTTGAAGTGCTACAAAAATAATTTTTAATACGCTATTTAGATGTCTTCTACACAATGTTTATAATATTTAAATACTGTCATTATTTTAATGAATTATGTAAAATATAAAACACTTAAGTGATACATATTCACCCCCTCTGTGTACAGCAGTTACAGATTTGAGTTGTGTCAGATGTGGCTCTATAAGCTTTGCACATTTTGATGTTCAGATTTTCTTTCATTCGGTAATGCAAAGTTTCTGCACCTCTGTAAAATTAGATGTGTAATGTTAGTGGAAAACAATTTTGAGGTAATGTCATGGATTTTCAGTTGCATTTAAGGCTTTGACCCAGTCTTTTTCAAAACACAAATTTTTCCCAAGTCATTCTTTTGTAGTTTTTGCCCTGTGCTTCGGCTCATTGTCCTGTCTGAATCTTCACCCTACATGTCTGGCTGGGATCTAGAACCAAGTGTACAATTTGTCTAAACATTGGAATTTTCTTGATGTTTGTATCTTTTGTTGTGAGGACATGCAAGTAAGAATTTCATTGCATATTGTTCAGTGTTAACACTTGTGAACATGAGAAAAAACTTGAAAGTTGATCATTTCATTTAATATTATCACTACAAATTACACTTCACTACACTTTAAATAATCACTACAGTGGAAGATAAAAATATAAATATCCTTTCAAACCTTTTATCATATTTTATAGTGTATAACAGCTCATACTTATGAGAAATGGTTACATTATGCTTTGCAGTGGATTAAACAAACATCTATTAAAGAAAAGCATTTAGTACACAATTTAGCACTTAAAGATAATATTGGAGTAAGTAGAGAAACCATTCTATTTAAATAACTCAATTTATAATATTATATGCTGTATCATTGATAATAATTTGCTCAGAATCTACGTTCTTCATTTCTTCTTAGTCATGTGTTGGTCTTGATTGCAGTGAACTTCTTCATATTTTATGGAGTGAATTCTAGGGAGATTATTTTTATTGGTTTACATTAGAGTTTGTTGTAATTAGTTAAAAAACATTATTGAGCAGATGTTAGGAGTCGAGTCACTTACCAAATGTTGTGATAGCAAATAAAGTTCATTTTCTCCTCGCAGTCTCGGTTCTCCCAGACACCAGCTTCAATGTTTCGTGCTCCACACTGGAAAGGCCTGGCGGGGCATGAAGGCATTGAAGTCAGGTTCCCAGTAGAATCCTGGTTCACCCAGAACCATGAGCCATCCATGAAGCGTAGACCGGTCCAGAAAGTGGGCGTCAGAATTTCCATACTCCTGTTGTTGACCAGAAAGTAATCTGTGTCTGAGGTGATGCTCACCAGGTCAGTGTAGTACGTTCTGCAGTGCACCAGAGCTTCACTCCAGTTCTTCATCTCCTGCACTACAATCATCTGAGGTGCCCAAGTGTAGCAGAAGGACTTCTTATTTATTGTACAATCATCATTGTCCCACTGATTATTGTTGGTAAACACACAGACATAACGGTTATACTGATCAGGTTTCCCATGTTTCCACCTTGAGAATTGCAGTGCTGTTCCATCAGACCACTTTGTAAAATGTATGTCACTTGGAGTTTTGCTGAGGCCGATCCAGCAGTCTTCAGATTTATGACTATATGTTTGCGTTACGAAACTGTCGTATTCCGATTGTGTGGCAATAGCTGACAGATCTACATAATTATTTCTGCAGTATGTCTGAGCATCAGTCCAGGATGAATCCGTACCATAATAAATGTGTTTTTTCCCAAACAGACCTGCAGCTCCATCTGTTAGAGCCAGGAGGAGGAGGAGGATGGAGAGAACAGCCATCATCTCTCACTGTGGTGTGATTGAGTGTGGCTCTGACGATTTCACAGGAGTCACTTTACTAGTGACAGCAGCACACAAATGAAAATGCAAAACCAAGTTGCTGAACTGAGGGAGAGGACAATGCAAACTTTATGCAAGGGCAGAAAACAGGAGATTTGGATTTCTGTACCTTAAAAAATGTTTCAGTTTGTTTCCTATTGAAGACCATTTTCATTTTTATAATGAAATTAGAAAATATATGAACGCAGTTATTAAAAAAAAAAGAAAAAAAGAAGAAATTACAAGTTGGAAGGGTTTGAGAAAACCCTAAATAAATAAATATTTTCTTTGCATTTGTGTGTAGTAAAATTGTAAACAAATCACAACAGAGTTCACAATGGCTTAAAATCCCTTTAGTCTGTTTCCTGCTGAAGTCCATTTTCATTTTATTATGAAATAAAAAATATATGGACGCAGTTATTTAATGTAAAAAAAGAAGAAATTACGAGTTGGATGATTCTGAACAAACGCTAAATAAATAAATATTTTATTTGCATGGATGTATGTAGTAAAATTATAAACAAATCACAACAGAGTTCACAACTTCCATGGCTTTTCTGTTGATGAACAGAATAAAATGAGTTTGTGTGATTGCAAAGGAAAATATTTAATCATATTTAATGCAAAAGTTAATGATATGCTGGTAAAGTGCCTGTGTGTGGAGTCGTAGTGTTTCACTGATGCCGATTAACGTTAAGCTGATGCAGGTGTAATAAAAAGTCACATGGACTCGATTTTCACAGTTTTCCAAATTGTTTTCTCTTTCAAGTATTTATTTACCAAGACGACCTGTACACACAGTGCTTGCTTTTTAATAATCAAAACTCACCATGGTAAGCGTGTTTTAAACATAAATACCATAAATTCATTTAGTAAAAATAATTTATGCATGTTTGAAATGCTTAAGATAAATAGAATGTAATACATACAGAATAAATAACAGTTTTGGCTTTCAAACAGACGGCACATTATGTCTTCCATAAATAAAAAATTGCCCATTCAGGAATATACAGTATATAAATAGTTCCGAATTAAAATGTAAGACGGTTGAGTTTAAATGCAGTATAATACAGGAGAAAGTTTACCTTCTTCTTCACTTGCACATACAGGAAGATGACGGCTTTACAAGGTAAGACACTGTAGTATGTTACTTAGAAATGGTTATTATGGAATCTTTACCAAATATTACTTGTACATGTAAATATAATTGATTTATTTATTAATAAAATTGCACTATTTTGTTATATACACACTCAGTTCCAAAAAATGGACTTAATTCCAGTATTTTCATTGATTAATGTATGATAAGTAAGGTAGCTTATTTATTAAAGTTAAGTAAGTCATGTTTAGGTGTTTATGTTTAAAAGGTTTGTAATTTATTTTATTTCTATTATTACTAATTTCAGATGATCCTTTTTTTTAGGCAGGACAGTGGCAAGGGAATGGATGGATGAAGTCAGGGACTTGAAAGAAGCACGTGAGGATGTTTAAATTTGCATGTAAAGAACAGGAGCCTGATGGTGGGGGCAGGTTTCGCAGCAGTCTCTGCTGGACTGGGAGCGGTTTTTGGCCCAGTTGGATTGTGGGAGGTATGCTACACATTAATGCTAAACATTTAGGAAAACACAACTATGAATGTGTGATTTTTACATGCAAAATAACTTTCTCCAAATTCTTTTCTTACAATACGATGGCTTGGATGAATGCAGGTGGAGAGAAATCTCTAGTCAACATAATGATGAGTTTATGACAAAAACAAATCTGTGATTTTTAGACAAAAAAAAAAAGCAAAACATTTATACTTTTACAATTGTACTTAAATGCTTTAAGTTCTGTATTAAATTAATTCAAGTAGATATGCGGCTAAAACCCAAAGGGTATATTTCACTTACTTTACTGGGTAAAATTTACTATTATTTTGTAGGGACTCACACAACTAGAGTCTTTATGAATGAGTCTTTATGCATTTACTCACTGGCATGCTACTTCTGTCTGGAATCATTAAAGGTGTTATAATAATGTTATGTACTTTATTTAACTCAGATTTGAGCAACATATACTTATAAAATATGAAAATTGCTAGTTGAATGTACTTACATTTTTTAGGAGAATAATCATTAGTGCCGTGTAAATATGATCTAAAATGCTTAGCTAAATTTACTAGCGTGAGTTTACAAAGTGCGCTGTGCGTGCAGTGAGGGGCAGATCATGAAGCTAATGAACAAAATTACAAATTTCATAAAAAGGATTTTTGAACCATTGCTAATGGTAGCTCAAGATAAGTTTGAAATGAAAATACAATTTCTCCATCCAATGCATATGTAGTGTGTGTGTGTGTGTGTGTGTGTGTGTGTGTGTGTGTGGTTTTACTGTAAATTCACTTTTATGTTTGCTCTATCCTTATTTCAATACCTTAGCTTTTTTATTTTCCTTGAGTTTTTAACTAGAAATTAAAAAAAAACTCAGAGGCCAGATGACCAGAAAGCTCAGATGATGGTTATTTTAGTATAAAGACTGGAACTAACTATTTATAATAATTTATTGGAATTATTGAATGAATTAAATACAAACTGATGTAAATAAAAGGTTGATTATGATCTAGTCATTGATAGTATAGTCGTGTTCAGGCCTGTAGGAAATATACAAGATGGAAAATAAATTATTATTCACTACAAATCCAAAACTAATAAAAATATTTTTAAATATACTTTTTGCTAAGTTATGCCAGAGCTCTTAAATTCAGTTGTTGGTTGTGAAAGACAAACTGACCTTTTTGTTCCTTATCATTATGTTAATATACTAGTTCCAACTAGTACTTTTATTTCAACTTTGTTTGTCGTTATTTGACTGGCCAGGGTGATTATATAAAGTGTTGTGACTAAAATGTTAAATGTAGTAGGAGAGATGAGGAGCAATAAGATTAAGACCTTTTCATGAACAACTTGAAATTCCCGGCAAGTTTAGTGATAAAATGCAGCTGTTTTAATCCCTTTTCCCAGTTTTCTCCCAAATTAGCTCTAATTTAAGATAAGACAATATAACATTAGACAACTTTAGTTTTTGTGTTTTTAAGTCTTACACTTACCTTTTCATTACGAACTTGTCCCTGATTATTTCACTATTAATTTTTACTTAACTTGTTCCCTGTTAACTTTTACACAAAGTGAGCATTAGTTCCTTTAGTTAGAAACAGATATCGGTCTTGTGTTTCTGTTGCATTGTACTTTACGACATTGTGATTTTGCAAAGTCTTACCAAATACTGAGTAAGATCTGAGTCTTGTCTGTTACTATATGCCTTCGCTGTGTTTATTAAATTACATTTTGAATTATTTCTTGGTCTTGTTATTACATGCCTGATATTGTTTTGACCTTTCTGCCCTCCTGTGTGTGGTTCATTACAGGACCATTTAAAACTCATGAAATGCTCTAATATCCATGAAATAAAAATAAAAATATTGTAATTGTTGGTAAATTGATGTGGTATAAGAGGAATAAAACACTCTGAGATGTGCTGATATATGAAAATAATCAATGTTGGGGATGAAAATACTTGGCTCCTTATTAGACATCGTAGATTATAGCTCTTAGTGTTGAATTAACACCTGCTGTGTTTGTGCAAGTCCAGCTGGACAGAAATAAGTCGATACAACATTACAAACTTAAAATCTACTCTATAAGAGTGTCATCACTGTAGATTTTCTTGTGTGGCTAAAGCGTAAAGGTGCAAAAGGCAATTTTTATTTATTTATTGTATAAATAAGCTGGAAAATATGCAGAACATGAGAAAGACCATTGTTTAAACCACAGCATCAGTACACATGTATCATTTGCCTAAATGTATTTTACATGGCTTAGGAAAACTCTCATGTGCTTCAGAGTGCTTGTCTGTGTTTGCATGAGCCTCTTATAGCCACTCCAGACAACTGCCTTTGTCAAGGATAGTAAAGACACTTGAGAACATTCTCATAAAGTATGCTTGAAAATGATAGTCCTTGCTAATACTATTGCTTTTTAGCTTGCTAACTCTAAATAAACTCTACGAGCCAGGTCCTGTGGACGGAGCTTTGTGTACATGGGTGGGAATTGAATGGCAGGCTCCAGGAGTTTAAAAAAAGAAACCTTGTTTCTTGTTCAACGTAGAAACAGTATGTGGTTTAATTTCTCAATGCCACCACCTGCTGGTCATAATCTGGAACTACAAACCAAAATTTGCAGTTTTCACCCGGGCTGACTGGAGCAGGTCCTCCTGATCAATTTGCTTATATTTGGCTACATCCATAGTTTTCCATTTCCTCCTGCTGAAAAGCAATGCCCCTGTATATAAAGATATAAACAAATATCTTGTAAAAATGTAATAATTTATATTATTGCAAGCAAACATATTCATTTGATAAAAAATATTTACGCAAATGTAATTATTTGTTAGCTTATAATGGTATTATTGATACTTTTACTACTAATGCTAATGATAATAATAATAATAATAATAATAATAATAATAATAATAATATTAATAGTAATAATAATTAAGGATAAATGAATGAATTCGCATGCACCTCTGGGATTGTTAACACTAGTTTCAGTAATATTAGCCAACTTGCTTGATGACAAATGAAGCTCTTATGAAGTTTATCCTACAACGATATCAATGTCAGTTCCAGCCACTAGGTGGCACTCAAATATAAGGAACTAGTAAGCCTTAATGCAGATGTACCTTCCTAAGCATGACTAAAAAAATACCCATATTCATATAATGATAAGAATTACAATATTTTAAAAACTACTTGATAAGAGCTAAACCCCAAATTAACACCAAACACCAATTATACATAGTGCATTCTCTAAACAATATAAACAATATTCCTTTAAACACTTGTAGAATGTGTTCCCCTCTGCTGGTGTTCTAGGATTGCTGTGCCACTAAACTGATCTAACCACATCTTGGTGCATCCTGATTGGTCCAGAAAACATGTTGGTCCGAATGATATTTAATCATGAACAAAGCTTTAACAGTGGGCTTTTAACATCTGCTTTATGCTTTTATATCAATGCACTGTTGAATTAAAACATTTTCATGGACTGATTTTATTGCTTCCACTAATGACGTGGTCCATAGCAACAGACCGTAGAATAGAGAATGCCAAAAATGACTGGCATTCAGAATTGAGTATTCAACAAAGCTGTGCAACGCTGAAATAAAGTTTAAATAAAGTTAGATAAACTTCAATCTTACCACTCGCCCAGGCTGATAATCTTCCACAGCTAGAGGTGCTGTAGGAGTTTGCCTGACTTCACTGGTCTGCTGTTGTTGTTCGTGTGTTGGTAGGATTGGAGAACCATAGGCATTTCGTTCATGATAACTGGTCCCTTCTATGTCTAGGCTGATACTCGACTCCTCTTAATATGATCTCCTTCATTTTTATTAGCAAAAGTTTTCTTGTAAAGGCTCAGTTTTCAGCTAGGTTAGCAGGCACAAAGAGATCTAGCAGAGTAGTTGTCACATGCGCACGCTCTAATTTAGTTATCATTTCTATAGCAACAGCTCATTCACAGGGAAAGTTAAAAATGTGTGTTGATCATTGATATGGTGAAGTTTTCTGTAAGGAGGCATTTATTTAACATCTATGGAAGGAGTCCTCAGTATCTGAGGGAATCTTAGTCCCACTTAGAAAGTCTTCACTTTCTTTTTTATTTATTTTTATTTTATTTTATTTTTTAACAAGCTATGAATACCACATTCATATTTAAAACATGTTTAAATAAAACATGTTGCTTTTGGCCATCTTACATTTGGCTTTGAACATCCTGAAATGTTTTATGGCAATTGTAAATGCATACTTGTGAGTTGGTAACAACATGCACACACACAGCAGAGATGATTAAATATGTGTCAAATAACATGTTGAAATCATTATTATGATTCCTACATATTTTAACCACTACACAGGGAGCATGCATAATGAAGGACTCCAGTCGCACAGATCACACACTCTTCTCTCTCCTGCCTTCTGGTAAGCGGCTCACTTCCATCCGCCCGTCCAGTTCAGGGACAATTTTTTCTCAAAAAGACTCTTGAACAGTTGCTGATTGCATTGCCTCACGCACTATAACTCTCACACCTTGGCAATGCTTCAGTCACGGTCCCTTAAGGACTTACTTTAAGAAAACCTGCATCTTTACCTACATCACTATCAGTTTTTCACCACAGCTTTATAGTCTGTTGAAATTCCATACACATTCACCAGAATAAAACCACTCAATCAACTGCTACAGAGCAAATTCTATAATGTTTAATGCAATTCAAATGCAGAATTACCACAACTCTATGCATAGTTGAACTCTGCTTAACACCAGAGTGTGCTATCATAACTCTGTAGGAGTTGAGTCTCCAACACTTCTCAGTGACACCAATTCTCTTATGCAATTGATTACTTGAGCATTAACCCATATTTTTACACTCTTGGTTCAATTCTATACTTAACACTTTTGGTTAGCACCAGAAATCCAACTTTGCGTATTTTGCTTTGTACCAGCCAGCATCCAAATATAATCTGGAGCTCTGCAGTGCTCTTACTTGGGCACTCCCCAGTCATGTGAGCAGTTGTGCAGTTTGTAATTTGCAGTTATGCAAAAGCATCATTCACTGCGGCATGTGAGGAGAAAACTAAACAGAACATATCAACATCTCACACAACTGACAAGCATGGTGGTGGAGGGATTTTGAACTTCTTTGGCAACCACAGGATCTGGAAAACTCCACTTTCTATCAGAATATTCTTGAGACAAATATAAGGCCATTTTTCCAGAAGCTTAAGCTGGGCCAACATTGGGTCATGTAACAGGATAAAAATCCCAAGCACATCAGAAAATCGAAATCTGAATGGCAAACGAAGGAAAAAAATCAAGGTATTGGAATGGCCAAGTCAGAGCCTAGACACATTGAGATTCTGTGGTGGAATTGTCTGAGAGCTGGGCATAAACAAGCAAACTGAAGCAAAGCTGTAAAATAGAGTGGGTCACAATTTCTGCAAAACGATTTGAGAGACTGTTAGAGTCAGGAGGAGGAGGAGGATGGAGAGAACAGCCATCATCCCTCACTGTGGTGTGATTGAGTGTGGCTCTGGAGATTTCACAGGAGTCACTTTACTACTGACAGCAGCACACAAACGAAAATGCAAAACCAAGTTTCTGAACTGAGGGAGAGGACAATGCAAACTTCATGCAGGGGGAAAACCCAAGATTTGGATTTCTTTACCTTAAAAATGCTTCAATCTGTTTCCTACTGAAGACCATTTTCATTTTTATAATGAAATAAAAATATATATGAACTCAGTTATTAAATGTAAAAAATAAAGAAATTACAAGTTGGAAGGGTTTGAACGAACCCTAAATAAATAAATATTTTCTTTGTATGTGTGTATGTAGCAAAATTGTAAACAAATCATAACAGAGTTCACAACGTCTGTGGCTTTTCTGTAGATGATGAACAGAATAAATGAGTTTGTGTGATTACAAAGGACAAAATTTAAGTTATCATATGCAGGTAAAGTGCCTGTGTGTGGAGTCGTAGTGTTTCACTGATGCTGAATAACGTTAAACTGATGCTAGTAAAAGTCCCAAGGACTCATTTTTTTCCAGTCCAAACTGTTTTCCCTTTCAAATATTTGGTTACCAAGGCAACCTGTACATGCAATGCCTGCATTTGCATCATCAAAACACACCATGGTAAGCTTATTTTAAACATAAATACAATAAATTCAATTTGTAAAAATAATTCCTGCTTCTTTGAAATGCTTAATATAAATAAAATGTAACACATACAGAACAGTTAATGGCTTTGGCTTTCAAACTGATTGAACAGTACGTATTTTCCATAAATAAAAAATTGCCCATTAGGGAACATACAGTATATTAAATGTTCCGAATGAAAATGTAAGATGGTTGAGTTTAAACGCAGTATAATACAAGAGGAAGTTTACTTTCTTCTTCACTTGCACATACACTAAGATGACGGCTTTACAAGGCAAGACATGTTATTATGTTTACAAGACAAGTATGTTACTTAGAAGTGGCTATTATGGAATCTTTACCAAATTTCATCTACCATTTACTTTACCACAGTCCCAATTGAACAATTTGGTCAGAGATTTGGGTCTGTTGAAAGCAAAAGCCAAGCTGCTGGGTTCGAGACTGCAGGAATGGTGTTTGCTGTCACCAGGTAAGAAAATTTCTGTGTTTCGAGGTCGACATCATGATATAACCAAATGTTCTGCACAAGTCGACAGTCTCGGTTTCTGTTGTGACATTGAAGGATTGTTCTCAGCCTTGGGTTGTGATCACAACCCGGAAGAGTGGCGTCTCGTCATTGATTCGTCAATTTTAAGCCTGAAAGCTGTTCTGCTACACAGTGTTTATCCTTTAGTACCTGTTGGCTATGCAGCACACATGAAAGAAATGTATGAGAATATGGAACTGTTGCTGAAGCACGTCCAGTATAGCAGGTACAACTGGAATATCTGTGGAGATCTTAAAG
>JAQQZX010009469.1:0-16155 GCA_030068355.1 Notoglanidium maculatum | reverse complement strand
TGTCTGAGTCCCGAACACTAATTGGAAGGCTGTTCCATAATTGAGGGGCTTTATAAGAGAAAGCTCTTCCCCCTGCTATAGCCTTCATTATTCGAGGTACTAACAAATAGCCTGCACCTTTTGATCTAAGTAGGCGTGGGGGGTTATAAAGTTTCTCACCTATACTAGTCCAAAAATATGTGATATTACCTGCCATGACCTGGTCTTGGTACAACATAATACTAAAATGGTATTTTCCATCAAATAGGGTTAAACATCCTGTCCCTTTCCTTGCAACCCAGTTTTGCCACTGTGTCCTATATTCAACTACCTGAATATGACAGAGAGCCTTTTTCTAAGGTAGCTTAAGTCCAAAAATTATGTAAATATTTACAGGAAAAATTTACTTTTATTTAGAAATGTTTTATAGATATATAGATTTTATAAATATTTATAGAAATGTACTTGTATTCAGAATTTGGTTATAAACATGCTTAAGTTATTTTTTTTTGTGGGCCACACTGAAATGCAAGTCACCTCTATATTGCTCAAACCTCTGAGCTTGCTAGACTTTTTTGAGTAGAGGTGTCTGAGATGAAATTTAATAGCATCTAGGCAACTGCATTTAAAGACATGTTCTTTGGTTTTAACCCTGAAAAATTCCTGGAATTGCAGTCTCCCATCTGTTGGTTGCACTTTTCACAGCAACATTAAAATTGTCTCAGGCCAATTTAAATCAAAAGCATTTTTTTATTTCTTGCTTCATGCTGTGTCTCATTTTTGCATGATAAACTGTTCACTTTATTTCAAATCATATTATGCTATAATGTGATGATTGGACTACGTGTAATGGCATAGTAAAGTGTATAGTCAGTAAAGGCACTCCAGCCTAATCATCTGACCTTTCATCAATATGTACCTGAACTTTTGCCCATTCTTCTTCTTATTATTTTTATTTATCTGTTTGTTTATTTATTTATTTATTTATTTATTTGGTTTACACATTTCACGTTTTCTTTAGCAAAAATATTCATACTTGTACTCTGACATTAATACAAAAAAAAATCTGTGATAGAGAAGACACAAAACTCATTTATTGTAGGTTGTCAGTCTGTTATTTTTACCACTAAAATATATGATTAAATGTTTTGTTTAGTTCCTAAGAGAGTCAACATTTCTGATTTATTGAATATTGTAGCATCACATCCTTGATGATGTATTCATTCTAAGCCAACCACTTTTTACAACTGTGCTGCTTTTTTCATGAAAATAAAAAGAACAAATAACTAAATTATCTAATGCCTTGCTTTTAAGCTTGTGTCATGATCACAAAAATAGGGACCTAAACAAAGAAATAAGTTTGAATCTGTTTAACCACTGGATCTCTACAAATGCCAAAGTCCTTTATGGTTTATAAATTTTTAACAAGGCTCTTGCTGTGGAACAATTTTAGATTTGGGTGTGTGTATCATATTTTATTTATGATATCTTTCATGCTATTTTACATAGCATAATGCAGGTCACAAACATTCTTTTATGTAACACTATAAAATGTTATGAAAAAGGTTATTGAAAAAGTTATAATTTTAATGATCAAATGCTTTGGTTTTCTTCAATGAAACCTCTGCATATTTCTTTAGTATTGTTCCTTTTTTGTTTTCTTTAATGTTATGTTTTCTCCTTTGTCACTAGTGAAATGTCAAATTGTGGAACACACTGTTCTAATTTTAGATCACACAGATTTGGTAAGATCTTGCAAAAATGAGATACAAAGGGGATGGGGGAAAAGGTTCCCATAGCAACAAAAATGAAAACATAAAATATTGATAGGTGAATGCAACAGGGCCAGATGCTTCCTAGTATTCAGAATATACCTCCTTTTTACTGTTGTGCTTTCCCTAATGTGAGACATTTGCAAAGGAATCCAGTTTGCCATTCATGGAAATAAAGCTTTTTCAGGAATCACAGTTAGATTAAAAAAAAAAAAGACCCCAAAATCTGTGATGATGTCTTACCTGCGAAACATTATATCCATTATGGAACTGATATTCTCTCTTGGGCTGCCTATGCAAGTTTTCCATAATTTCCCTTAAATTTGCTCTACCTACCTGATTGAACTCATCAGTGGCACTTTTGATTAGCTGAACACACCTGATTTGATCAAAAGAATAATCACACTAATTTATATTAGGTTTGTGTGGAGCAACTATAGATAGAAGAGATGCAGGACTAATATTATATTATGGTGTACACTATTTAATATAAGAATATAAGAACCCTCCCCTGGAAAATGTGTTGTTTACATAATCAAATATAAGTTATTAAATAAGAAATGCTAACCCTTACATTTTTGTACTTTAACTGATTTTACTCGGCTGTGATTTTGTATTGTTTATTTAGTATCAGTTCATTTTTTTTTTTTTTTGAAAAGAGCAACCTGAACCACAGTCAGAAACACCTTTGTTGGAAGTGCCTGTAATACCAGAACCATCATCATCAACGTGAAGTTGACCTCAATCCAATAAAACTGAAACTGAAGAATATATTAGAATTTCTGTCATTGACAACAAGCAGCAGGAAACAGATATATATACAGAATGGTTTAAAGTCTAAATGCCAAAATAAACTACAGCCAGCTTAACCAACTCAAATACTTGAAACAGGTAATCAATAGAAAGAATGAAGAATGAAAAAATTAAAAGGATTAAACTTCAGTTTTAAGTCAAATTTTGGAAAGGAGCTAACAGAAACAGAAGCCAAACTGAAACATATGAAAAGTAAAGGCTTGAACAGTTGGAGAAAAGCTGAAAGAAAAAGAGCAAAGACCAAATTTGCTCAAAACCATAACATGGATGCAGGTCATAGGCAAGTCCAGTGCAGCCCAAAAAAAGCACCAAATGCCACACTTTGCTACTTGTCATGTAAAATGAGGAGACACAAAAACATGATTGTTCTCCTTGACAAAATGGACAAAACTGCTTGACAAAATGGCAGGAGAGAGATGACTTTTAAGAAAATAATACAACCCCAATTCCAAAAAAGTTGGCACACTGTATAAAACAGTGTGAATCCTTTGAAAATACTTTTTGACCTATATTCAAATGAATATAATACAAACACCACATATTTAATATTCAAACTGATAAACGTTATTGTTTTTGTCAATATACACTCATTCAGAGTTTGATGCCTACAATACATTTCACAAAGTTGGAACAGGAGCAAGTTTACCATCACTTTTCCTTTTAACAATACTCAGTAAGTACTTGAAAACTGAAACAATAATTGTTGAAGTTTTGAAAGTGAAGTTCTTTTCCATTCTTTCTTGATATATTACTTAAATTGCTCAATAGTCCAGGGTATCCATTGTCGTATTTTGTGCTTCATAATGTACCACACACAGGTCTGGACAGCAGGGAGGACAGTCTAGTACTCACATTCTTTTACTATGAAGGCACGCTGTTGTTACATGTGCAGAAAGTGGCTTGGCCTTGTCTTGCTGGAATAAGCAGGGACATCCCTGAAAAAGATCTCAACATACAGTATGCTGCTCATAAACCTGTGTGTACCTTTCAATATTAATGGTGCTTTCACAGATGTGAAACCCATTCCAGTTACCTGAACATAAAAAAAATGTGGTTTGGGATGAACTCAAGACTATGCTCAACATGGGAGTAATTTAGGACTCCCACAGTTATTGGAGCTGGTCGGTGGTCTTGGTACCAACAGGGCGATCCATTTTTGTGTGGCCTTCAGAAAAGTCAACACAGTGTCAAAATTGGACACATACCCAATGCCTTCATTGGTTAGAAATGGCTTGCTTTTTTGACAATGGATTTCACCAAGTAGTATTGACAGATTCCCTTGACTCCAATATCTCAAAAAAAAATTATATTTTCCACTATGTTTGAGTTACTCCAATTTGCCATCCTTCTATTTGGGTTGTTTGGAGCCCCCATGACATTTCACAATCTCATCCACAGAATATTCTGCCTGCACAATGCATATCCTGCTGCTTATTTAGATGACATTACCATATATACTAATGATTTCAGTGACATTTACAACATCTGATGGTTATTCAGAGATCCTCAAGAGGGATGGAACTCACAGCAAACTTGAAGTGTGTAATTGGATAGGTGGAAGAATGGTATATGGCCTTCCACTTGGATCATGAACAGGTTCATCCACATATTTACAAGTCAGCAGCGACTACGGCCTGTCCGAGGCTCAAGACCAAAAAGGAAGCAGTTTCTATAGCTGGCTATTACCAGAGGTTTGTACCCAATTTTTTAATTTTCAAAAACCAGGTAACAGCAGTTTAGGTTTGTGACCTGCTGTTGCATTCTCCTGATTTTTCTCTCTCTTTTGTTACGCAAACTGACACGTTGGACAGAGAGCTGCAGGCCATTTTCTCACAGATGGTGGGTTCAGCATGACTGAGAAGGAATGTTTGGCCATCAAGTGGCTTGTCCTCATCCTCTTATTGGAGCACCCTTTTACCCTCTGTTTCAATCACTCCCCACTCCAATGGCTCCACTTCATGAAGGATACAAACACAAAGATCACTCATTGGCATCTGAAAATTTAGCCATTCAAATTTGAGGTGGTCCACAGGCCAGGGGCACAGATAGTAGTGGTAGATTACTCATCTCACCCAGGGGGGTTAGCTGCAAGCCAGATGGCTACCCTGCCTGAGTCAGGTGATGAGTGTATGTGGCAACAGGGGTCTGATCGAACATCAGCTGTGGACAGAGAGAAGGTGGGTTAAACCAGCAGGTAACAAGTGATGATTCTCAGCTGTGTCTTATTACCACCAGTCTGCTTATTTGTGTCTCTTGGTGTTGTCAGTGACGCCTGTAACTGGCGAGAGAGAGAGTGAGTGTGATACAGCTGGTGGAGCTTGCAAAACATGCACACACACACCCATACACTCAGCGGGAAGGGTGAACTTGAACTTGATGGAAAAGCCATGGAGTCTGTGAGGGACCCTTTTTCTGTTGAACTGTTCTGTTGAATTTGTGTGTGCTTAAAAGCACAGACTGAATAAACACAAGCCTGTCTTCCAAGTCTTCCTCCACAATCTCACATGCAGGGTTCTACAAAATTGAAATCTGTTTAAAAAAAATCTGCTTTTTCGTTGTGACCTGAGGTTATTTGTTTGTTTATTGAAGATAGTGAGGACCACACGATTGTTATTTTGGCCCTGATAAATAAAAACATTAAAGTGAATGAAGGTTTTTTTTAATTTTCCCATGACTATATGTGATATCAGCGTCCTTTCTAAGGCACACAATGTATATCCCCATAGGCTGTAATTTCACTCCAAACTTTTACTATGTGTTACCTGATCCATGCTCCCTGCTTGATTTACATCACACATAATGTGTACCAAAATAATTTCTGGTTAATTTTTGCGTAATTTATTAATATTCATGATGGTTAGACATAAGTTTAATGAAGTAAAAGAATTTATCCTCAGCTGTAATCAAATGTTTTATTATGTAGCTGTTAGTCACTCATTCATCTTTGCGCTTTCACAGTTGTATAAGGTCAAGTAATCAAAATGATTCTGAATGTTTCAAAGTTTTATTAGTGATAAGTTGAAAATCAGTTGAGATGCTGTGTAAAATATAAATAAAAACAGTATTTGATGATTTGCAAATCATGTAAACTGTTAATTAATTGAAAATACACCAAAGATAACATATATGTAGAAACTGAAATGTTATATTTTAAAAAATATATTCTCATTTTGAATTTAATGTCAGCAACACGTTTCAAAAAAGTTGGAATTGAGTCCAAATGTGTGTAATTAGAAATCATGCATACTGCATGCCATAAACTAATGCTTTACATATGCCACTAACAAGCACTGGACAAAACTCTATGGTTAAACAGGGGGACATCAGTCATGCAGACCTCTGCATCTTCTCCTATTACAAAATAAAAAGTTTTGTATCTAGCCCCTTCATCTTTCTGGTCTCAACACAAGGCCAAAATATCTACATCATCACATGCATAGTGCAACAGGAAATACATTATATATCTGAATTGCATAACTGCAGTCTAGTTAGTTTACCTTCAAACTGGTTTAATGGGTTTTGCTTCTCAGGGTTAATTTTACCCAAGGATCTAACATGGTGCACAGATACAGTGCCTTTTATGCTTTTTATCTAAATCCCCCTCTGCATCAGTATCATCTCCATATTGTTAACATCTTTACTATTTTGTTGTTGGATCTCTTGAAAGGTCTATAGTTTTGTTTGTTTGCTTGCTGTCAGAAAATGGTTTACGAAGCTGCCTGGCTCAGGAGTATCGAACTCATGACTGCATAAACACTAAACACATGGCCCTTAAACTTCATTTTGGGAATGAGCTCCTCCAAAAATTGCAAAAGCCTTTCCTAACTCATCAAAGGCAATATCTTTTACATTGTATTTGCTGACCCACTTTGCAATATAAAATTGCAAATAGTGTACTTTTATCCATGTTTGAAACAAATGTTTTCCCTGATACAATCAACTCAGCCATCTTTACATCATTGTCTGCATTATAATGAAACTATAAAGGATATCTATACATCTAAAACTTCTGAATTTATTTACCCTGTTTATAAAATTTCACCATGGCTAACCATAGTTATGTTTTATAGAGAGGATAAATAAATTCAGCAGTGGTAATCATAAAAATTTAAATTAAGCAAATGTTTATAGTAAGAAGTTTAAGTGGATTGTTAACTTAGCACTTCACCAATATGCCAATTTGGGCAGGGTTTAAATATCTGGATACATTCTTATGATATAGCATGCCAGCATCAATGGCTGTTGTTCACTTTCTTCTTCTTTATACACATATAGGACATTTTTGAAATATCTGAATGTGTGACATATTAAATGCCACTTGGGCTCACAGTACATATTTGCTTTCACTTTTGAGGACACTCAAAATTCCTGGACACAAAGATGGGTCTACTGTAAAACATACATTCATAGGTGTCTATCTAAGATCCTGAAGCTGTTTTCCTAACCCTCAGCTCTTACCCTGTTTGTTGAAGATGCATTATCTGGGTACAGTCTGAAACAAAACATCTTTAGCTGCTGGATGAACCATTACTGGCACAAGAAGGTCTGAACCCCTAAAGTCATGCAACCTGATGCCACCTTCTTGGGAAAATTAGGAGGAAGAGCCCCTGACCCCCACAAAATTAATTACATAGGGTATTTACAGGTGCCAAACCTGTAATAGCTCCAAGATTAGTTCTGGGCCTGATTAGAATTTGAAAAAACTAAGCAAGGCCTCTGTATTCAATGCTGAAGGCCAATTCAATATGCTAAGACAAGGTTTAATTGTCTTTAGGGGCATTATCAGCATTTGTAAGTCATTCAATGCAGCACATCTGCACTGAAAAAGCAGACAGAATCACCAAGCAATTGGAAAAAATATCCAAGCTGAAGCAACAACCAAAATTGTGGTCAATATAGGAGAAGAATGGACTCCCCCTTAACAATGGTATGTTTTCTGTGCATAAGTGGATTTGTTCTGTCTGAATCATCGTGAGGTTTTTTGTTTGTTTGTTTATTTTATTTTAACCATAATGAAGGGATAGGGCAAAAAAGAACCTTCAGTGACTGGAAACATGATTAGTATTTAGATCTTTTTGAGAGCTGGGTCATTATGGACAGTTTCCTGAGATGGATAGATTTGTTTGCAACCAATGCAGACATGAGTTGTTTGGAAACAAGTCAGGTGAAGATAGGGGAATAGCTCAGGGTCTCAAATCAGACAAATTAATAGACTTAATTTATAGCACAAATCATGATGGACTAAGTAAACATGCTAGGAATTTAGCAGAGACTATGCATCACAAGCATCTCCCATAGTCTGTAGGTGGAACAGTCAGTGTAATGGTGGAATGACTGAACCAAACCATAAAAACTTGTTTTTAGAATAGTCGTATTTAGTATAGACAAATGCATGGTAAACTGGCATTGTATGTGCATTTAGTGGTTGCAACAATAAGTTATAGAGGCTGCTAGCCAACTGCTGCTCTTTTTGATCTCTTAATGACTGCTGATAGAGGCAAGGATTCTTTCACACAGTTTTTATGTATTACTCAAGGCAGATGCATTTATGGATGTTTGTGAGTATATGACTGTGTGTGTGTGTGAGCATGAGCTTATGTTTATTGCTAACGCTTTTAAAGAGTGGAAACACTAGTACATTTTTGCTTATTTGGCTGAAACCTTTATCCAAAGAAGCTTACACCTGAAACTGAAATGTCTCACTGAAGGACCCAGCATTGGTAACTTGCTATTGCTAGGATTCAAACTCAAAACCTTCCAATCAATAGGCCACTACTTCCTTAAAGGAAACATGTGTGACATATCACTCACAGGTGAAATTTAAACTATACACAATTTCTGTCTGTATGTGTGTATTGTTTATATTTTGTGTGTGTGTGTGTGTGTGTGTGTGTGTGTGTGTGTGTGTGTGTGTGTGTGTGTGTATACTGTGTATATATAGTATTATATGAAAAAAACAATTTGTTTTTTTATTTTCAAGCTTCAGAGTAATTTAAAAAAGTAAATTTGAGTGTATATTTACAGAATCTTTGACCAACGCATAGGACTATCTGCTATATTTTGGAATCAGCGACACCCTGTGGATATGTAGAGAATTACAGTTAAATGTTCAAATCGCAAGACTCTCACATGACTTCATAGCAAATTATGCCGCTCCATTATAAATACATAGAGGCTACTTGGATATGAAAATTATTAAATCATAGCATCATTTTTATGATTTTATTTATTTATTTATATTTATTGCTCCACTTAAATATTTATTGATATTTATTGCCCCAGTCAACTATTTGCAGTTGATATCATTATGGGTTGAGATTAATTGTGAGTAATTACAGACTCCAAATACCTGTTAAGTAATTTCATACATCCATAGATCTATTAACAGGCTACAGAAACACAATACCTTCTGAAAGTATTGGAACAGCAAAGCCAATTCTTATGTTTTTGCAAAAGACTGAAGACATTTGTGTTTGAAATCTAAAAATGAATATGAGACAATTGATCAGAATTGCAGCTTTCCTTTTATTTTCCTAATATATACATCTAGATTTGGTCACTGACTTGGCCAGTCTAAAGCCTTCCATGTTTTCCCCAGTGAAGTCCTTTGTTGTGTTGGCAGTGTGTTTTTGATCGTTGTCTTGTTGCATAATAAAGATCCTCCCAATTAGACTGGATGCATTTCTCTGTAAATTGGCAGACAGAATGTTTCTGTACACTTTTGAATTCATTCTGCTGCTACCTTCATGAGTTCCATCATTAATAAAGATTAGTGAGCCTGTTGCAGAACTAATCATCCAAGCCTAGGCCATGACCTGTCAGTCCAAGTGTGACTGATGAGCTTGTATGTTTTGGATCTTTTCTTTCTCCCCACTTTGGCCTTTCTATTTTTTGGTGGAGGGGAGTCTTGTTTCCATAACTTTTGTGGCTAATGCCTGAATGTTTTTCAAATTCTAATGTGGCCTTCCAATTCTTAAAGCTCATGAGTACAGCTCATTGCCTCTTGTGGTATGGCCTCTGTATTTCTGCTCTTCTTCTTCAAAAGTGGATTGTGATATGTTGTGAAATTCTGATCTGTTGTCTCATATTAATCTTTTGATCTCAAACCAAACAAACAAAAAAAATTGAATAGACTTTCTGAGGTAAGTGTATACTGTGTAAATACGCTAGCGAATAACCCATTGTCTATGAGGGGAAAAAAACCTTTCTGTATTACTTGCCAACAGATTTTAGCATGATGGTATTCTTAGCCCAAGTCCTAGTGAACCAGTATCAGAATATATTTACTGATACTGATAGAGACTTCAAAGCACTATGTAAGTCGCTCTGGATAAGGGGCATCTACCAAATGCTGTAAATGTAAATGTCCTATTATCCAGTCAATATACCAACTTCAAAGAGCAATTTGCAGCAATGTCTGATTTCCCATATGTAATTAGAGCTACACTCATGTTGTTATAAGGGCATATATTCAGAATTTCATCAATGGAAAGGAATTTAATTCTATAAATGAACAAGACATCTTTATTCCTGTAGAACTCTGGTATGTAAGGGTATGGAGGAAGACTCAGGATAATAGCCAGCCACAGGAACTGCTTCAATTCCTTTTTGGTCTTGGGTTTCAGGGAGGCTGCAATCACTGCTGTCATATCAATTTGGGGACATACCTGCCCATGGCCCAAGTGGAAGCCCAGATACAGTACTTCCGCCCTTCCAATTGCACACTTCTTTAGGTTTGCTGTGAGTCCTGTCCATCTCAAGGATCTCATGACATCCCTCAGATGTTGTAAATACAATTGTCAATAGTTACTATAAATGATAATTTCATATAAATAAGCAGCTGCATATGCATTGTGTGGGTGGAGAATTCTGCCTATGAGAAATGTGACTGGGGCTCCAAACAACCCAAATGGAAGGGTGACAAATTATCATAACACAAACAGAGTAGAGAAGGCCATTTTTTCATGAGATATTTGAGTCAAGGGAATCTGCAATATCCTTTATTTAAGTCCAGTGTTGAATAAAAGTTCAAAGTCAAGCAGAGCACAAAAACAGCTTGACCTATCGGTTTTGGGAACCAAAACCACCAAGCAGCTCCAATCATTGTGAGACTCTTCAATTACTCCCATGTTGACCGTAGCCTTGGGTTCATCCCAAACCACATTTTTTTTGTATTCAGGTAACCTGTTTGGGCAGCTGTGAACAATCACACCTGGAGGACTCTCAATGTGGTGCTGTATGAGGTGTATGCAATTGTGTAGGGGTGAAAACACATTGGAAAATTCCCCTTGCAACTTGGCAACCTGTTCTTTCTTGGATGGTAAGAGGGGATCCCCACAGGGGACTGGGATGAATTGGGTCACACAATTTAGACTTACATCTGGTTACAGCTACTCCCTCTCTGGAACCACCATCATCAGCACAAATGGAGCTGCCTCTCTCCACTGTTTCAGGGGATTGAGGTGGTATATTTGACATGCATCACATAAGGAATCTAACTCAAATCAAGGGGAATTTAATGATAACACAGAACTATGACACAAACTAAACTGACTATCCATCCACTGAAATAGTTTAATAGGTGTTGTAACAATGCTACACTGAATTTTCTTCTTAATGCTCTGTTAAAAGAGTTTCATTCTTAGCTTAGGGGAAAAATTAATCAATTTCAAAAGTTTAGGCATGGAAGCATTCTAATAAGTGGCCTAGATATGAATAAGACCAGACAAAGTCACAAATTATAAAAAAATAAACACTTATTTCTAACAATTATAACAATAAACAAAAACACAACAACAGACATAAACGTCAGACAATATGAAAGGATATAATGTGGAATTATAATGATATTAAGTTTATCTGTAAACAAGTTTCAACTTTTCCCTGCACCAGCAAGCTAACTGAAAGTGGAACTAAGCTCAGTGTGTTCAAATTATGCAAAAGGAAATATAAAGCATTTAACAAGAAAAAGCACTAGATTAACAAATGAAAGGAAGTTTGTTTCACCTCTTCTTGCCGAAGTTAACAGGTCTCATCATGACTTGGGACATGATCTCGATGCTCTAAATTCTTGATCTTTACTCTGTGTACTCTGTGGCACTCTAATGTGACCCAACTTCTCACCTGAAGTCATCTTGGATATACTGTAACTCCCCCCGCAATCCTTAATGGATAAGCTGTATGGATGGAGCTCTCACTAACATTCAGTAACCACTTTGTACTGCTCAGGGTCATGATGGTACTGAAGCATATCCCAGGATCACAGGGTGTGGAGAATTGAATTAATCCTGGATGGACACTGTTCCCTATGCTCTGACCACTCCTGGCCGCGTGCCATTCCCTTTAACTGAAAAAGTAAAAGAAGAACTGAAAAGAATGGAAAAAATGGGGATCATCTCAAAGATAGAGAAAACCCAATGTTAAAATTAGAATTTGCGTTGACCTCACCAAACTCAATGAGGGTGTGTGCAGAGAAAGGAATATATTGCCCTCAGTGGACTAGTCATTAGCACAGCTGAATGGCTCACAAGTTTTTACAAAACTGGATGCGCGTAGTGGGTTTTGGCAGGTACACTTAGCACAAGAGAGTAGGGAGCTCACAACAATTATCACTCACTTTGGCCATTTCTGTTTCAATGTCTTACCTTTTGAGATCAACTCAGGGCCAGAGCATTTTCAAAGATGCTATTCCCAGCTCTTAGCCGGGCTGAAAAGTATTATATGCCACACAGATGATGTCCTCGTGTGCGGAGAGAATAGGGCAGAATATGATGAGCGGCTCACAGCTGTTTTGACACGACTTCAGGAGGTGGGACTAACACTAAATGGAAAGTGCAGCTTTGCACAGCCTGAGGTTTATGTTTGTGGGACATAAAGTCAGTGCAGCGGGCATTGAGCCTGACCCTGAGAAAATCAGAGACATCACAGACATTCCTATCCCACAGAACACTGCACATGTTAGACGTTTCTTGGGGATGGTCACATATGTAACAAAATTTATTCCCCAGTTTGCGGATTCTACCAAACCACTCAGAGATCTGATGGTAAAGGAAAATGACTCGACCTGGGGTCATATGTAAAAGGCGGCCTTTAACAAACTCAAGAATGAGCAGGCATCACCAACAGTGTTGGCTCAATACAGGCCGCAAGCCAAAACAAAGGTGTCTGCGGATGCATCATCCTTTGGCCTTGGGGCTGTCCTTATGCAGAGACAGGATAACATGGCGTGACATCCAGTTGCCTACATTTACCTGAGCCTATCTGATACAGAGCAGTGTTAGATCCAGGTTGAAAAGGAGGCTCTGGCTGTCACATGGGCCTGTGAAAGGTTCATACCTCATTGGACTCAATACAACTGCAGAATAAGGGCACAACAGAGACAGATCTTAAACCCTTAATCGCCCTGTTAGGGACAAAAGCGTTGGATGACTTGCCTCCCAGGATTCAGCGATTCTGCCTTAGATTGCTCAGGTTCACATACAACATAGTACATGTCCTGGGAAAGGCCCTCATCACAGCAGACACACTGTCCAGGGCTGCAATAAGATGCCCACTGACAGCAGAAGACGTACAGCTGGATGGGGAGGTGCAGGTCTTCATTAACACAATACGTGAAAATTTACCTTCATCCCAGTCTTCAACAGATAGCACAACATCAGCAGAAGGATGTCATCTGCAGTCAGCTGATACTACAGTGCAAGAGAGGATGGCCACAGCAAGAGGAGCTGCCCCAGCAACTGAAACCCTATTGGGTCCACCAAAGTGAGTTACACATGAATGGTGATCTTTTGATGAAAGGGCAACGTATTGTTATACCAGAGACATTGGAAAGTGAAATGCTTGCCTAACTACATGAGGACATATGGGAATAACCAAATGCAGGCTGAGGGCTCAACAGTCTGTGTGGTGGTTGGGACTGATTGCTCAAATCACAAAAATTGTGGCCCAGTGTGAGATTTGTGCTAAATATCATCACCTACACCCTGAACCAATGATACCCTCAGAGCTGCCTAAGCGGCCTTGGCAGAAAGTCAGGGCAGATATGTTTTACTGGGAAAATGACTCTTATTTACTGGTAGTAGACTACTATTCTTGATACATTGAAATAATGAAAACCCCAATACCCACGTCAGCAGGGATATCAATGGCCTGAAATCCATTTTTGCTAGGCATGGGTTGCCTGAAATACTGATAACTGATAATGGACCTCAGATTTCTGCAAGCTCTTTCTCCTCCTTTGCCACAGACTATGACTTCAGACATGTGACCAGCAGCCCATACTTTGCACAGAGCAATGGGGAGGCAGAGAGGGCTGTGAAAACAGTCAAAAGCCTCTTGAAGAAGAACACAGACCCATACATGCTCAGACTGTTACCTATAACCACAGACATAGAGCTGCTGTCAGACCAGAACTAAAAGCATGTCAGCGAGTCTGGATTACCAACACACAGGAGCCTGCTACAGTGCTGAGAGAAGCAGACACTCCTCACTCCTATGTGGTGGAGACAGATTCAAAAGAAGTGAGGAGAAACAAAGCACACCTCAAGCCACTACTGGATATACAACCCCCTCCACAGGCTGTAGGGGACACAAAGCAGACAGCAGAACCAGAAGAGAGGGAGGGGGAGAGGATTCAGCGGGTCCACCCATGGAGGGAAGTTAAGGCCCCAGGGTGGCTTAAAGACTATATAACCTAGAATAATAGTGAAGGCTTTTAAATGTTATCTTGTTTGGTTGATAACCATGTTTCATGCATAAGTGTCCCATTACACTATGTGACTTACAGTTAAATAGTCCATGCCACTTTGTTATGGTTCTATCACTACTTTGGGGAAGGGGAGATGTAGTATGGTCCTCTGGGCGTTCCGTACCGGGGATTGATTGAGTGCCTGTATGTTGACGGGAAAACAGTTCAGTAAAATATGCCTGCCGGCTAAAGACATGCTGTTGTCGGAGTTCATCATTAATGCAAAACACTACAGGCACTATACACTCCTGGGCAAAAAAATTAGGCAAACCCAATATTGCAAAACATTAACCTTTTAATGGTCTCTACAGCAAATCATTGGACAGGAGAATTAGCAAGAATTAAACAAATAGATACATGTGGGTCAGGTTTTCCCCTGATTTCATTTAAATGTTGAAGTCTTGTGGGTAAACTAGCAGATGGCTTTTTACAGAAAGAAGAGTCCATGTTGTTCCACTCAATGTTAAAGTTTTCAAAAAGAAGATATTTTGGAAATTCTTGAACACCCAGACAAGTTAGTTTCGATTTTATTTCATTTATACATTTCCTGACCAATGATTTGTTGTTGAGACCATTAAAAGCTTAATGTTTTGCAATATTGGGTTTGCCTAATTTCTTTTTGCCCAGGAGTGTGCAAACACACATTCACACACACCTTACAGTGATTTATCTTAATCCATTTACTGGCAGGGTTTTTAATGAGGTGACGAAACAGAGAACTAAAAGGAAATTCACATTAATACCAGGAGAACATGCACAGAAAATCCACACAGACAGTAACCCGATTTCAGTATCGAACCAATTTCAGGATGTCACAAGAAAGACTGTAACCTGTGGATTTGCTGCCATATTACTTAAAGACTCATCACTTAAAGAATCATGTCGTTGTTAGATTTTACAAGAACAAAACATGACTAGTCTACTTTAAGGTTTAAGGCATATGTTTTTTGTCACTGATCCTTTATTTATATATTTTCACTAGTTTGTTCATTAAACACCCAGCCAAATTTGAATGATTAAAAATGCATGAAGTATATATAATTAGGTTTCAAAATCATGAAAAAATATGCAGTATTCATTTCTCTCTTCTTTAAGCGGGGCATGTCTGCTGAAAGCACAAAAACCACACCCAGTCGTGCCAAACCACAGCCAAGCATACTTGTCCATTACGTTCAACCCCTCGCTGAATGTCTACATTATTGAAGAGCTGAACTGCTCAAAATCAGAAATTGATATCCGTATTACACTTTTGAATGCACTCTGTGATTTTCACTGTGCTCAGCACTACTCCACGTGTTTCTGGGTTCACACAGCGGAACTACAAGCCAACACTACAACACACTTTGCTGTGGAAAATCTTCCTGAAATTGAGTCTTCTCCCATCCCAAGCTTCAAAGACAATGCTGTCATCATGTCTGTGCCTCAATCTAAGGCCACACCTGAATCTAAGCTCATGTCTTTGTCTGAACCTAAGACCATGTCTATGCTAGAGCTACAGCCTGGTCCTGCCTCAGTCACAGAGCCAGTGCCTGCTCCAGCCACAGTCACAGAGCTGGAGCCCGCTCCAGTTCCAATTCCTATCAAGCCTGCTCCACTCTACACAGTCTCAGAGCCTGTTCCAGACACAGAACATGTTCCAATTCAAGCCACAAAGCCAGTTCAAGCCTTAGAGCCAGTTTCAGATAAGGCCACAGAGCCTGTTCGAGTCACAAAGACTGCCCCTGTTCCAGTTGCAGAGCCTGTTTCTAAGACTGTTCCAGGGCACCACATGACGTAATGGCGGCGCGACCGCAGCTCGCAGCGGCCACTCCGGATCCGAAAATAGTGCTTTTCTGTTTTATTTTG
>JAQQZX010009438.1:0-16157 GCA_030068355.1 Notoglanidium maculatum | reverse complement strand
GTAAATGATAAAAATACAGTAAACAGCCCTATAGAACAACTATAGTAATCCATATTAACAAGGCACACGTGTTCACTTTAATAATCACAAGACATTTGTTTTTCTTTTTTTTAATAATTACTTTTTTTTCTTCATAGGCTACTGAATAATCAAAGCAAGTTTAATGTAAGCATCAGTAAAATTTGTCATTACTGTTAAATATAATTAAACAAAAGAAGTGTTAAATCATTTAAATTTCAATGAGGCAACAATTTGGACTCCATTAAGGGGTCTTTTCTTGGTATTAGGACCTTTTTAAGTAGGGGAGACTAATTTCACAGGGAATTAGTGAACAGATGGCCCAAAGAGCTGCAGAAATAGTAAATAATCTCTTAACCAGTGAAGGTTTCATAGAAATCTTTTCTGCAGCATGCGGCAGGAGCAACAGGAGTAAAAGTAAAGCATAAATTTGCAAAAGGACCCTGGTTCATGACCAGTGCAAATTTGATTTAAATTGTTAATAATATTATGGTGAATATTGTGTAAATAAATAGTTTCTTTTAATGAAGTAACATTCAAGCAGTGGCTCATGAACATAGTTTTTGGTGGTGCAGGATGACATTACTAAAGAAATTATTAAAAGACAAAAATCACAAACGTCACAAGTCCTGTTTAACTTATGCTATAGGCTGAAGTTTTACAGTAACCCTGTCATAAGTAGAATTGACAACATAGAGTCATCCAGTGTACAGTCCAGACATACAGAGCTGTGTTCAACTGTGTTCAAGATAATATATTCATATACAGTGTATATATGTGGCAGCTGAACAAAACATAAAATCATGCAGATACATGTCAAGTGTTCACTTAATGTCTTGGTCAAACATCAGAATTGAGCAAAATTGTGATAACAGCAACTTTGTGTATGGTTGCTGGTGTGAATATTTCAGAAACTGCTGATTTCCTTTTACATGCAATAGTCATTTGTGGGTGAAATTTTACACAGAATGGCATGAAACCACGGTGAACAGAAAAGCATCTCAGAATGCATAACACATCAAATCTTCAGATAACTCTGAATATACTATAAATATAATTCCTGAATATTTAAATGCAATTCTGAATAATTCAATTAATTTCCTGAATATATAAATATAACTCTGAATATATAATTGAAACTCTAATATGTAAATATAATTATGGAATATATAAATGTAACACTGAATATATAAATAGCATCTGCATCTATAAATGTAATTATTATATATAAAATCAATCCAGTTTCTGAATATATAATGTAAGTCTTTATATATATATATATATGATTCCTGAATATATCAATGTAATTCTGAATATATAACTACAATTGTGGAAAATTAAAACATAAGCTAAAAAGGTATAAATGTATATCTGAACATATAATATATGTAAAAGTAATTCTGAATATATCAATATAATTCCTGAATATATGAATGTAACTCCTGAATGTATAACGGTAACACTAAATATATAAATGTTAGTTTATACTCAAGCATAATCACAGGACAGTAATCTTTGTAGGCTTCTGAGTGAGCAAAACAACTTTAGCATCAGTAAAACTTACACTTCATTAAGGAATCTTTATTGTCTTGATATTAGGACCTTTTAAGTAGGGGAGACAAATTTTACTGAATTAATGAAAAAAATGGCTGAAAGAGCTGGAGAAATAGTAAATAAGCAGTGAAGGTTTCATAGAAATCCATACTACACTATGTGACAGGAGTGAAAGTAAAGCATAACTTTATCAAAGCAGGTTTTAAAAATTGTTTGTGACTAGTACAAATTTGATTGAAATTGTCAATGGTATCTTGGTGATTATTATGTAAATTATTTGTTTCTTTTAATGAAGTAATGTTCAGAAATGGCATGTGAACATAGATTTTGATGATTTAAAAAAAAAAATTGACACAATTTTTTTGTCCCAATTCAATTCAAGTCAATTGTATTTGTATGTCGGTTTTAACAATGAAGGTTGTCATTTTAAAGCACCAGAAATATATAAAATCTGGTTATAAATTTTAAACATATGAATTTATAAATGCATATCTAATGAACAAGTCTGCAGCAGTGGTGACAAAGAAAAACTCCATGAGACAACATGAGGAAGAAACCTCAAGAGGAACCAGACTCAAAAGGGAACCCATACTCATTTGGGTGACACCAGATAGTGTGGTAACAAATAACTCTCTTGTAGAACTGTGTGCTCTTTTGTCAAACGTACAATTATGTAGCCAAAAAATTAATTATAGTTTTAATATGAAGTCTATTATGTTAACGTTATCAACTGTTCACTGATGGAGACTCGAGTGCAAAACTGTTCGTTGCAGTTGAAGTCCTCAGGTTATCATGGCCTAGCCATTGTAGGCCTAAGCCATCATAGAAAACAGTTTACATCAACTGCAGTCCAACACCATCTTCACAGTTTTTAAGTGTATTTTTAGACTGTTTCTATGGGGCCATCTTCAGCAGGAGCAAGACTCCTAAACACTTAGTGTTTTAAAACCCTTGGGTTCCTAAGCCCAAACAGGATGCATGATGCAGTAAAGAGACTGAAGGTAGAGTGTGCCAACATAATTAAAATAGCCGAATCACCTAGTGAGCCCTTAGTCCAGCAGGCAGCCTCCTCTGAAACAGCTGGGGATGCAAATAGCTGTAGTAAGTATTAAATATTTCTGTTCATTTGTGGTGTCATACTGCAAAACACATTTTAAATTCTAATGTTGTAATGTGAAGTATTTTAACCACATCAAGTGTTACATATATTCCCTAGATGACTTGTGGTATATGCTGGACACCACAGTGAATCAGAGAAGAAGCAGGTCAAATGCCACTGCTGATGCAATAACAGAAGTGGAACGTTACTTGGCAGAGGCCAACCTTCCCAGAACTGAGAATCCACTTGTATATTGGAATAAACAGAAACATGTGTACCCCCACCTCTACCAGCTGGCACTTCAGTTTTTATGTTCACCAGCATCCTCCATACCATGTGAGAGGGTGTTCTCCAAGCCTGGGGAGGTGATTTCTAAGAAAAGGAACCGCCTCAATTCAAATACCATTAAAAAACTTATTTTCCTAAACAAAAATCAATAAAGGTTCCCCTGAATGTCACACATAAGCACTGAACACAATCACACCAGCACTGAACAAAAACACAAATGTTACCCTCTTTATGTTTGTTTATACCTCTTGATTGCACGGACACAAATTTATTGTGTTGACTCAAATTCATACACAGAGAGAGAGAGAGAGAGAGAAAGAGAGAGAGAGAGAAAGAGAGAGAGAGAGAAAGAGAATGAAGAGTAGATACCAAATAAAGGCACATATAAAAACTTATTCCAGCCATCCATCCATCTATACCATCAAATCTATACCGCTTTATCCGTCTTGGTCGCGGGGAAGCTGGAGCCAATCCCAGCATCTTCGGGCGAGAGGCGGGGTACACCCTGGGCAGGTCGCCAGTCCAGTCAAAATTCTGTCCGATACTCACTCATACACTCTCCATCAAAACAACCCACGAAGTGCTGGCAGGATTCATCCCCATTTATACAGGAAGCAACACTTGGGATGAAATGCTGAAGTAATGAACCGAGGGTTCGTTTGTCATCGGTCACATGGTTTTCTGCTTAAACAATACACGCCTCAAAGCGGGGCTACGTGCTTCGGAGCTTCATGTGACCTTCACTAGCAATGGGGCTGACGTTGCCTCTTCTAGTACCTAGCAGCTTTACTGTCTGTGGCTGAAAAAAGGCATTGTTTTCATGCATATCCCTTTTTAACAAAAATTTGGTAATATGTAGAACCTAGGAGCATTAGGTCATCACTTTTTTGGACATTCATATATTCATTTTTGGTGGGGTGCTACAAAGAGTTGCTTGATTATATTCAGACAAAATCTCAAAAATTGCTAGAAAGCAAGTAACACAAAATAAAAAAAAATTGCTCACTGACAACAATACATGCTTAGAAAATTTCTTCATGTACTAACTCATCCAGCAATGTTAGCACTGGTGCTATAGCATCAACATATTTACTTCCAACGATTTACATCTCCATTTTTTTCAACAGCTCACAGTTCATATAACTAAAGTTCCCAGTGCTCTGTAAAGTGTAAAGGACTTCACAGTTCATCTGTTTTATTTCAATATTCGTGATTTTGAATTTTTCAAAAGGTGGGATTAGCACCTCTTCCTCTGCAGGGTACATAGAGATACTGGATATGTTTGCACCAAAGCATGTCCTAATCTTAAAACAGGAGATGTTGCCAAATCCGTTTATGTCATTTTTAAATGAAGTTGATGCAAATCTGCCAATCGCATTTCACGGCCACGAACATCTTTATCAAAATGAACATTGGTTCTGCGAAAAACATCTGTACAATTCCCTACTCGATAAATTTGTACGGCTCATGTTAGCAAGAAATGAAATGCTTTATAAGTGAATTTTTTTATATAATTGTTTCTACCTGAGCTCACAGCATCATTGAAATTTTTATAGAGTTGTTTGTCTTGTTTTTTCTTTTCATCATGGGATGTGTAGATCTTTATTATTTTTATAAAAGAATCATTAATGCTTGTGCAGTTTTTCCAAGCTTCTGCAAACGCTTTCTTAGATTTTAGTTCTTCCGGTAAAATTGTGGAATTAATTAGTGTAAAGGCTTTGCCTTCACAGCTTATAAATTGGTCATCAACAGAATCTGGTGCAATGTCCAGTTTAATTATAGAATCTGATGTCCAGTTCAGGTTCTGTAAAAAAAAATTGAGAAAGAAAAAAAATTTTCTCACAAAACTACTGATAAGAAAATGTCTACTGAATGCATAACTCAGACTGGAAACCCACCTCTGCGTAGCAAACAATTGAAATGATGACGACTGCAATGGCAACATTGTTGGCAACAGTGGAAACCTTCACAGCTTTGTTCATTGTTAATCTGAAATGAAAATCATGCACATACTGATTATATACAAATTCCACTTGTACGTCAATTTGTGTATTTATAGCTTGATGGGTAATGACGGAGCTTGGAACAGAGCTGCTGAGGTGGTATGGTGGTTTTTTAGTAAGATGTGAAGTGTTAGCAAGGAAGACATTAATAATCAATATCTATTTTGTGTCAACTATTGTACACATGAGTGAGAAATTGATTAAAATTGTCAGTGTTGAGATTATTGAAAATATTACATTTTGCTTCAATCTTGGAGTCGTTGGCACAGTTCCATTGGCATTGTGATAAGATAAGATAAGATAACCTTTATTAGTCCCACAGTTTGGAAATTTGTACATCATTTTTACAGCAGCAAAGTGGCAGTGCAAGAATTCAGATATCACAAGATTAATACAAGTTGCATTTAGCCTCTACAATTACAGGAGCTGCTCAAAATGGTGACCATTAGCTTCCACACATTTATGTGTAGAGTGTTTGGTTTTTTTTGGCTGACTCTGTATATTGGTGTGTGTGTGTGGCATGTGTGTGATATAGTGTGTGAGTGCTTTTAGTCTCTTGAGGGCTGTTGTTCATTATAGAGTCTGACAGCAGTTCTTCCTCTCCCCAGCAGAGATGCTGCTGCCCGAGCAGACCACATCATAAAAGATGACTGATTCCACTACCGAGTCATAAAAGGTCTTCAGGAGAGTTACACCTTTAGGCTTTGTCACATTTAAGTAAATTCTTAAATTGAACAGACTTTCAGCCTTATTAATGAGCTGAAGGCCACATATTAGTATGATGTTCGCACAACATCTTAAATCATGGACTCAAGTTATAGAATTGGTGACTATGACTTTCATACAGGCAAATACATCATGATTTTTTAAACTCAAAACAGTTTCAATTTATTATAGAAACAACTCTGATCTCATACCCAAGACCAGTATTAGTAGTGCATTACCAGCAAAAATGGTGAACTAGAATTTGTCTTGTAAAATATTTTTTGGAACTATACTATACAACCTTTTGAGTCATTATACTTTGTTATATTTGCAATATAAGTGAGTTTGTGTGAAAGCTGTGGTAAGTCAGATTTTCTTGTATTTTTAACCAGTGTTTTTTAAGTGCTTCAATTAAAAAATATTTTAAATCTTAACAGGTTTTAAAGAAAAAATGTCAGATGAGTATCGATATTAGCTTAATATTCAGCAGATTATACAAGTTTCAGTATCACAGAAGGAAAAGTCTGTATTATGCTATTACAAGTATGTAGTATCTCAAATTTATACTTAATTCAGACAATGTTTAACAATTAATTAATTAAAATTGTATCATCATTTTAGTCAAAACTGTGTTTTCAATTGATGTAAGATGACGATGCGTCATATGGCAATTGAAAGGAAATTTTTTTCGCTTTGAATTGCTTTATGATTCAGTATAAACCCAAGAGTCAATTAATAACTACAGTTCTGGTTAATACAATAATATGAATCTGAAGGGAAAGATTTGAAATAAGGTCTGATAATAGTCTGTCTGATTAACACGAGTCTGCTTAGTGGTGATAAACAGGTCAAGTCTTAATTTAACAGTTTGGGTGTCACTCGTTATTCTCCTGCCTGCTGATTAAATAGCACTTGATACAGTACATCCTTTTTGTTTTTTGCTAAATTAACCAGATGTATCAGCTCTAACATCAGGAATAATATTTTGCACCTGCAGTAGCAGAAAGAGAAGAGCTTACACAGGAGTTTAAAATCTGCTGTTGCACTTTAGGGTGTAATATTGTGATTTTAACAACTAGTCAGTGGGTGGGCTTAAGACTTGACACTGCGCCTAAACATCATGCCAAAAAGAGATTTGTTTTATGCAAACTCCCCCACAAGTAACAGTCTGAACAGTGTAGTTACATCTGAGTTGAGAAAACCAGCATGTGAAATTTTGGTATAAACTTCTCACAGTCGCATGTAACTCAGCTATGAGTTCAGCCTGAAGACAATAGTATTTATGCCTTTTTCTGATTTTTTTGTAAGACAGTGAAATAACAGCTTCACAAATAAACTCATATTGTTGGATATGGTTTATACCTTAAGTATAATGAACAGTGTTTGAAAATTAGATAATAATTATATCTGAGGAAACTGAATGTGATAGAACTAGCAAAACATTTCAGTGTGATCACAATACTCACAGTTCTGATGCGACTTCTTTAATAGTAAGAAAAATACACCAGTTTCCTTTTCCTCTAAGCTATCGTGCTTATTGAGGAAGTGCTCAAACAATCACCAATGAAATTCCTTCAATCTGTTTGCCTACAGGTAATAATTGTAAAATTGGTTATTTCCTATATGGTTTAAGCTGCACTCGTCAAACCAAAAAAGCATCAGAGCTTTAACTTAGTTCTATTTATACACAACTGCTTCCTTTTCCTATCACCATAATTGGAATTGTTTTTTCTGTAAAGTTCAAGGTCAGTTTAACAGTAGGTTGGTTTCCATTATCATGCTTTATGTGCAAAATTGCAAACTAAGTAGCAAGTAATGGAGACACATGAATTTTGAAAAAACTTTCAAATATCGCAAGTTTTTACTCTCATTGACAAAGCAGTATTTCACAAAATTGAGATGGAAGCACATTTTTTGCATTTACGTTGCATGACATGCAGTGGATGCTGTCAAAGTCACCACGCTGCCCTTGTCAGGTCTTGGAAATCCATCACCATGTTTAACTGGAATGATTGTCGTGGAAGGATAAAAACCCACCTTTAAACACACAACATCACTCAATAGAAACACAGACAACTCACACATGTTTTTGTTTAGAAATTTGAAATCAGAATCACTTCTATTTTGAGTGAAACTGCAATGGAAACCCACCTATTTTTGAGGTGTGGTTCTAGTCCTAATATCAACATAATGCAACATTCTTGTCTACGATTTTTTTCACTGTATTGTTCATACTTACTTTGTTTACTTTAGGGCTGGATGATGTAGTGAGAGAGTGTAACATGCAAGTGTACAAGCAGTTGAACTGGGATAACAATAAAAGTATACAAACCATGTGTGTGTGTGTGTGTGTGTGTGTGTGTGTGTGTGTGTGTGTGTGTGTTCAACTTATAAAAAAAGTGTATGTAAGCCTATAGTGTTTCACATGAGTCAAAGCAGATGTGATGATTTCCTAACCTGAAATATTTTCAGATGGATTAATGTAAAAAAATTGGTGTAATCTATAAATTTATACTTTTTCAAGTAACAGTTACAGAAGTAGTTGTTAAGGTGAAACAACATTATATAATAACTGTCAATGCAAACACTGATCCTCTTGTTTTTTTCCTGCTTTTTCTTTTTTAACACATTCAAATTTAATGATGTACAGTCCATGTAACTTAAATCCCTGGTGCTCTTTAGTGTGTAAAGAACATCACAGTTAATCTGGTTTTCTCACTCAAATTTGATGTTGAAATTTTCATGAGGTGGTGGGATTAGCACCTCTTTTTCATCAGGAAACATGCAAAACCTGGATATGTTTGCAATAAAGCATGTCTTAAATTTAAAGCAGGATGTTAGGAGCTAAACTTATCTGTCATGTTCAGTCTAAATGGATTTGATGCAAACCTGCCAAATCACATTTCACAGCCTACAACACTTGTATCAATTGTAGCATAGGGCTGATGAAAAAGTTTTACATCAGTTTTACTTGATGAGTTTGTGGTAGCAGGTAATGAAAGCCTTTATAAGGGAAATTACTGATATAATGTGTTCTGCGTGAGTTTACTGCAGCATTCAATGTTGAACATGAACATCAGCTGTGTCTTCTATTTAATGGTTCTCTGAATAAAATCAGCATCACTGCCAAACTTTTCCCTGTGTTGGATTCCAGCTCCTTCACTAGACACTGATTGACAGTCAATTTCTGTGTCTTCTATATTTCTAATTCTGTGTGCCCAATTACAAGCCTAGTGTTGTTTCCCATGATGCCCCAGGTGCCCCAGTGATCCATTTTGGGCCACATTTTATTTTCATTGTATATGTTTCCATTGGGACAAGTTATTAGGGGACACAATTTATCATTTCATTGTAATACTGATGATATACAGCAGTATATTCCTTAGGTTCGTGATGATTCGTATTCTTTGACAAAGTTAATGGACTGTCTTACAGATGTTAAAGCTTGTATCATTACATGTTGATCATGTAACTTGTCTACAGTCAGCTCAGTCCGGGCTTCCTACTCTGCTTCCTGCTCCACCAAATAGAACCTTCATAGTGCAAATGATTGTAATTGTGATTAATATTGCAATTACTGTTAATTCACAAAACAGGTAACAGGTTTATTAATGTTTAACAATTGCATTTATTAATGGCTGCATACGCATGACTCTGTTGTGTGTTAATGTATACGCATCATTATTTCATGTTTAGCTCATGTATTAAATAATCATCAAGTAAGCATTAGTTCACTCATTAATATATTAAGTTCACCTTTATTGTAAAGTGTTACCTACATTATATATGTGACAGCAGCACAATACATAAAATCATGCAGATACACATCAAGAGCTTCAGCTGGTTTTGGTCAAATGCAAGAATGGTGGAAAATGTGAATGCAGCAACTTTGAAGATGCATGTCTGCTGATGTGAATATTTCAGAAACCGCTGATTTCCTTTCACATCCAACGTTCATTTGTATGTGTGAAAATTTACATCGAGTGGTGTGAAACCAAGAACAGACAAGCATTTCATAATGCTCAAGGTGTCAGACTTTGAGATGGATGAGCTATAACTCTGAATATATAAATAAAATTACTGAATATACAAATGTTATTCTGAATATATAAACATAAGACTGAATTTGTAAAAGTAACATAAAGGAAGCTCTAAATACACAAAAATAATTACAGAATCAATAAATGTATGTCGAAATATATAAATATAATTCTGAAAATAAAGTACATTTCCAGAATGTCAATATAAATCTGAATATATACATTTTATTTCTGAATACATAAATGTATCTGTGAATATACAAAGATATCTTTGAATATATAAAAGTTAGTTTATACTCAAGAATACTAGAAGACAGTCATTTTTCTTTTTTGAGTATTCTTTTTCATTGGCTACTTAGTGAGCAAAACAAGTTTAACATTAACATTAGCATCAGCAATATTTTACACTACAAAGATTAATCAATCAAACAAAAACATTAAATAAAAGGAATTTGAATGAGGCAATAATTTGGACATTAGTAAAGGGGAAAAATTTATTTTCTTGGGATTAGAACATTTTAAGTAAATATATATATATTAATATGAATATTACAGTAACCTAGTTGCTCTCATAAACTAATATTGAGCTTTTACCACGTTTTATGTGAAATTGCAAAGTATATAGATAAAGTGAAAAATGATCAGAAACAGTTTTAGGGGAAAAAAGAAATACAAAAAACTTATAGTAAGTAATGTAATAGTTACATTAGTCGGCACACCCATTAGCTAATACTTTTTTGAACCACTTGATTTTATTAAACCACTCAGACTTTTTGAATAAGAGTCTGCCAGCAAGGCACATCTTCACTTAGAAATATTTTCCAACTCTTTCCTCAAAAAACATTCTAGATTCTAGAGCCGTCAAGTTGTGAGGATGTTTCCTCAGCACAGCTCACTTCCGGTCACCCCACATATGTTTAGTTGGAATCAGGTCTGGGCTCTGTCTCGGCCATTCAAAACCCAGATCATCTCTTGAATAAGCCATTCTTTTGTTGATTTAGATGTATGCTTTTGGTCATTGCTGTGCTGAAAGCTGAAATTCCTTTTCATTTTCAGCTTATTAGCAGACACCTACATGCTTTGCACTAAAATCATCAAAAATTATGATTTTTTCCACTTTAAACTAATAAAAAACCCCGTTCTGGCTGAAGAAAACCAGCGCTAAAGCACAATGCTGCCACCACCGTGCTTCACCATGGGTATGGTGTTGTTTTGGTGATGTGCTTTTTTGTGCCAAACATATCTTTGGAATTATGGAATTATTATACCTTTTGGAATTGTTCTCACCAGACCATAACTTGGATGTTATGTTCAGATTTGGATGTTTTTTGTGAGAAAGGGCTTTTTTATAGCTCCACTACCCCATAGCCCAGACATGTGAAGGATACAGGAAAGAGTAATAAGTACTTGTCCGATGTTTCTGCAGCTCCTGCAATGTTCCCTATATCTCATGGCAGCCTTTCTGATGAGTTTTTGTGTTGTTTTTTTGTGAAATTATGGAGGGAAGTCCTGTTCCTGGTGATGTCGCTGTAGTGCTCCATTTTCTCCACTAGATGATGGCCATATTTCTGTATATAAGCTCTGTTCTGTCATAATAAACTTTGGGTTGAGCTCCTACTGTGTCTGTGTAGGAGAAAAACTTTCACCCACTGCAGGACAGTTGAAATTCAGCCTAACACCATGCATACTGTATAAGATCTATGAGGACCATGGCTTCAGAAGTCAGATTAAACAAAGTAGATGTGAAACAAATCCTATAGAAGCACGTAGTCTTTATTTGGAGATAATCAGAATAATTTCATTGATTAATTAATTCAAGCATTCATTGAAGTATTATAATTACTTTTAAACATGACATTAAATGTGATTCTGAACACAGCCACATCTCCAATTACAAAAGGGTGTTCACACTTATGCAACCAGGTTATTGTAACTTTTTATGTTTTCATCCTTTTTGTATGCATTGTTCAATAATGTGTTAACGATTGTTCAATAATGTCATTTAACATCACGTGTTTTAATTTTTTAATAAATGTAGAAATGTTTTTGCAGATATGGATTACAAACTTCACTTGATTGGAGACAAAACCCTCTAAAAAATATGTTTAACTTGTATCTGTCTATTAAAATAATATAATTATTCAATTCTGTCAGTTTGAATCTCAAACAAATATGCATCGTGGCCAGCAGGGGACACTGTAACATTTACCATTATTTAAAAGTACATTTAAAAGAGTAACAATTTAAAGAGAATGTTACCGACCTTGTAAAGTAGAGTTTTTTTCCCTAAATGAACTAATTATTATAATATTTTTTTAAAATATAAGTAAATGTTTAAATAATACAACAAATTATTTATTAACTTAAATAATAAAACTTAAAAGCAAATTATACTAAATTTGCTAAATACTAACCCTAATCCCTAACCCTAACCCTATACTAAATACTAACCCTAACCCTATGTTTTAGCAGGTAGGGATTACTTTAATGTGCTGCATTACAGTGACAATATATCTATGTAAATTTTGTCAGTTGCTATGTTATATAATTATATGTTACATTATATGTTAAATAATTAAAAAAAAGAAATTTTTAATCCTCCTCTCACCTCCCCTACTCGGGGGGGTGGTATGTGTCTTCCTCAACCTCGGGTCCTCTACCAGAGGTTTGTGCTCTGTTTGAGCCACTCTCCAAGATTGGGAGTCACAGCCCCTAATGCTCCTATTACTATTGGAACCACTTTGGACTTCACCTTCCACATCTGTTCAAGTTGTTCCTTCAAGCCTTGGTACTTTTCGATCTTCTTATACTCCTTCTTTCTGATGTTACTGTCAGCTGGGATTGCCACATCTATCACTACTTCTGTTTTCTGCTCCTTATCAACCACCACTATGTCTGGTTGGATGGCCAGCAGCTGCTTATCTGTCTGGAACTTGATGTCCCACAGTATCTTAGCTCTGTTGTTCTCAACCACTTTCAGTGGTGTCTCCCATTGGGACTTGGGAACTTCTAGCCCATACGTGGCACAGATGTTTCTGTACACTATTCCTGCCAATTGGTTATGCCTTTCAGTGTATACTGTTTCAGCTTGCATCTTGCACCCAGCTATTATGTGCTGGACAGTCTCAGGGGCATCTTTGCACAGCCTGCACCTTGGGTCCTGCCTACTGTGGTAGACCCCTGCCTCTACCTACCTGGTGCTTAGGACCTGTTCTTGTGCTGCCATGATCAGAGCCTCTGTAATGTACTTCAGGCTTGCTTTTTGAAGCCATTGGCAGAATTTCCTGATGTCAGCCACTTCCTCTATCTGCCGGTGGTACATTCCATGGAGGGGCTTGGTCTTCCACAATGCTTTCTCCTCATCATCATGTTCTGTCTTCTGCTACCTGAGACATTCTTTCATCAGCTCGCCTTGGGGGGCTAACTTCTTGATGTATTCTCGGATGTTCCTTGTTTCATTCTGGATAGTGGCTCTGACACTCACTAATCCTCGTCCCCCTTCTGTCCGTTGTCCACAGAGCCTCAGGGAGATGGGCTTTGGATGGAACCCTCCATGCATTGTGAGGAGTTTCCGTGTCTTGACATCAGTGGCGTCTATTTCTTCCTGTGGCCAGTTCACTATTCCAGCTGGATAGCTGATGGTTCCTAAGGCATACATGTTGATGGATTGGATCTTATTCCTACCATTTAGCTGGCTTCTGAGCACCTGTCTGACCCTCCGGAGATATTTGACTGTGGCTGATCTCCTCCTAACCTCATCCTGATTCCCATTGGTCTGTAGGATACCAAGGTATTTGTAGCTGTCCTGTATATCTGCTATTCTCCCCTCTGGTAACTCCACTCCCTTAGTCCTGATCATCTTCCCTCTCTTAGCCACCATGCGTCCGCATTTATTCAGTCCGAATGACATCCCGATGTCATCACTGTAGATTCTGGTGAGGTGGATCAGCCAATGTCTCATTCACTCTTAGCATACAACTTGATGTCATCCATGTACAGGAGGCGGCTGATCGTTACTCCACTTCTGAACTTGTATCCATATCCACTCTTTGTGATGATGTGACTGAGGGGGTTTAGGCCTATGCAGGACAGCAGTGAGGACAGTGCATCACTTGGTATATACTGCACTTTATGGTGACTTGTGTAATGGCCTTGGAATTGGCTGCAAGTGTTGTCTTCCACTGCCGCATTGAGTTCTTGATGAAGGTTATCAGTGCCTTGTTAGCCTTGTATCGTGCCAAGTATTCCAGTATCCATGTGTGGAATATTGAGTCATAGGCCTTCTTGTAGTCAATCCAGGCTGTGCTCAGGTTGGTCTGCCTAGTTTTAGAGTCTTGGGTGATTGTTCTATCGACTAGTAGCTGGTGCTTTGACCCTCTGGTGTTGGTTCTGATTCCTTTCTGAGCTTTGCTCATGCATTGACTCATGTATTTGCCTAGATTCTCTGCTATGATGCCAGAGAGGATCTTCCATGTTGTGGAGAGGCAGGTTATTAGCCTGTAATTGGATGGCAAGTTCCCCTTTTGTGAATCCTTCATAATCAGGCTTGTCCTGACTTTTGTTAGCCAGTCTGGGTGCGTGCCCCTTGCAAGCAGCTCACTCATTTGTGCTGCCAGGTGGTCATGGAGTGCTGTGGTCATGGAGTGCTTGTTGTTGTTGTTAGTTGATTGAATTTATTTAATTTTCCAAATTAAGCATCTTGTCAACAGGGAACATTGTAAATTTATTTATTTCATTGCATTTATTCCAACAATAATCTGATGGGGACATGGGGCACTCCAACATGACTTATGAATTCTGATACTAGTGACGTAAACATATTTATTTTCTAAGCTAGGGTTTTGAAAGTTTGCAATGTTTCTTTTTTCTATAAAAACCTTTTCTATGTGTTTAAGAATCATAAAATATTTAATACATATTATGTATTCGTTATTAACAAATCTTAAAATGAAAGTAGTCAAACCTAGTCAGAATGATAGTGAAGTATAACCAGAAATATTTTGCATAAATATTGCACTCATCTTGTTTACGTTATCGCATTTCAGCTAAACACCATAAAACACTTACTTACTATAATGCTAACGTTATTATTTATTACTTTGCCCTCTAGGCTTGCGCGCCTTAGGACCGCCCCTCGGTGACGTCACTCAGGTTCATCCGTGCGATTGGAACAGAGCCAGATTGGACAAACCGAAACTAAGTGTAACTGTAACAGGAGAAGATGAGAAACAATATTGCGTTAATATTGATTTAAATATTGCTGGGTGAGTGAAATAAAGAGAATACAGGGGTCCTCATTTTACGATACACTTACCTATCCTAACACAGTTGTAAAATCATAATCTAGAACATAAAAACACAACTAAGCCACAGAAAAAGGAAAAGGACATAAATATACGTTTAATATAATGTTCGTCGCTGAACTCCCTCACTCATACGCTGCGCTACTGCGTTACTTCCGCTGCGCGCGAGCGTCGTAAACTCCAAACGTCATATGTCGAGATGTACGTAACCCGAGGACCTCCTGTATTAGTCACTGCATGTAAATTATGGATGTGTGTGTGTTCTGTGCATGTGTTTATTCAATGCAAATTTACCTTAATCTCTCAATCTCATTGTGAAAATGGCTGAGGGAAAAAGGAATAACAGCAACTGTCAGACAAATGTCATACCGTTCTCTACAATAAGGTTTTTATTAGGGAACATGTTTGAGATATACGGGGATGAACATAAATAAACATTAGAGATATAACTGTATAGCCTACTGCGTCATAAGGTTACATTAGCGCTAAAAAAAAAATATCTTTTTTAATTTACTCAGCATTGTTCATCTTGTATTATACATTTTCCATTCTTCTTAATTTCTCCTGCTTGTCATGTGTAACTTTACCTGCAAATGGATTAACTTGACTTTATATTAACTATTAGACAGGTTAGCGAGAGGGCAGTTCTGTGAAGTTCACAGCGTTCAATGAACACGTTTTTAATGTCAAATTAGGAACAAGCCTCTACAGATTGCTTTATCTGGCTAGAAAGCAAAAGCTTCCCGTTTCTTTCATTGCGCCCATCTCTCTCTCTCTCTCTCTCTCTCTCTCTGTCTCTCTCTCTCTCTCTCCCTCTCTCATGCGTGTTGCGAGTGAGTGAACGCTGTATGCGTGACTTTTTCCTCCATCTGTTTCTTACTGTTCTATTGTGTAAAATTATATTTTGCATTCCTGAGTCCTTGTAGTTTATGGCGTTGGTCTGAGATGGCTACACGAGCGAAAGTTTTGAGACGCTGACGCAGAGACACGGTATAGATGGTTTTTATATGACGTCACGAGAGTCTGCGTACACGACGTGTCAGCCATCTTGGAGTAATCAAAGTCAATTTATTTATTTGTATAGCGCTTTTAACAACAGACATTGTCTCAAAGCAGCTTCACAAAAGTATATAAATTCTGAATATAA
>JAQQZX010009331.1:0-16164 GCA_030068355.1 Notoglanidium maculatum | reverse complement strand
TAACAAGGCACACGTGTTCACTGAAAAGCATTCCAGGTGACGACTTCATGAAACGGGTTAAGATAATGCCGATTGTATCATCACGGTAAATGTTGGCTACTTTGAAGAATCGAAAATATGAAACATTTAGGTTTTTTTTTTTTTTTTTTACACGTTTCTGTTTACCACATAATTCAGTATATGCCGTACGTGTTGCTTCATAGTTTTGGTGTATTCAGTAATGTTTTACAACGTAGAAAGCAAAAAAAAAGAAAAACCTATGAAAAAGAGTAGGTGTGTCCAAATTTTGACTGGTAGTGTACTTCACTACATTCGTTGGGTCACTGCATAGTGCTGCGGTGTTGAGTTGCTGACGGAGAGTATGAAGGTTTGGACAATGTTCGAATACGTGGGTGAGTGACGAGTGCTGTGCGGATGTCCGAGTGAGAGAGTGGACGGTGGTGTAGTTGATGTAGAAGTGAAGAGATGGAATAACTTTACTTCGGTCTTGTTTCAATGTGTGTGAAAGTGATGATGTGGGTGTTTCGTGAGCGAGAGTTTAGCGCATAATTAAGTGTCCAATATATTGATATGACCGAGATCCCATTTTCCCCCTCGTATTTGATGTGACCATTAACTGAAGATCTTTCCAGTATCTGCACGATTAATGCACTGCGCTACCGCCACTGACACCAAGGCTGCAGATGAAGAACATCTGTTGTGGGACTGTCCAGCATGTGCTTAAAGTAGAATAAAAGTAGGAGTGGCTGACCCACTTGCAGGTCCCTCTTGAGACAGAGCTGCATCACCTAACTTTGCTGCTTGCTTCCTTACAGGAGCAGCCACATTCACGCCATCGGCATGAGGAGGAGAAAACGTAGGGAAGGTCATGAATCAGACATTTAAAAGTGAGAACACTTACAAGTGGAACATTACGTAAATGTCACGAGAATCAGTGTCAGGAATGAAAAGGTGTCTCTGATAATCATTTAAGACATACAAGTGGCTCAATAAACCAGCGACATTAGAGAGATTTCTCACAGATACCACATATGGTGGATTGTGAGCAACCAGGCACAGGTGATCATGCTGAAGAGAACGCCACAACATAGATCAGGAAAGCTAGAAATTGATAGATGTGCTAGCTGTCAAAACAGGAACACACATCTGCAAAGGTGTAAACACTGTAACAAGAAATTCCCTTACAGGCATTGAGAACATGGAATTTTATCACGAAAACGTCTAGCAAGGACAAGACAGCGACTCCTTTTTCAATCGTCCAGCAAGGAGCTGTGAAGAAGAAAGAAAAAAAAAGGGAGGGGGGGAAAAAAAAAAAAAAAAAAATCAGATCCCAGTGTCATGTTTTTCACAATGGTCACCATGTCAGATTGGGCAATCATAGTGCCATAAATCTTCGGGAGACTGGCAACATTAAGTCTGACCCTGACCAATCATCGTTCACATGCTTGCGTGTCATCAGTGAGGAGGGTCAAGAAACGGTCAATCGTGTCTACAGAAGGAACGTCAAGGAACACGCCACAGGAGCTGACAAGCAAGGTGAGAAAGTACAAAACATTCTGACATGACAGACTTGTCGTTGGGGTGTGGTGGGGCATCCCAACACCACATCGCTGTTCTTTGATTTCGTCGCACTACAAGGCCTGTTGGTCATTCCCAAAGTTCAATATTTGGGCCCGGCGCTGGAAATGTGTCAAAACCACAGTCCCTACCACTTATACTGGCTCAAAACCGAGGCTTATGAATTCACAAAGCGAAAGTAACTGCTACCCAAAGCAAATAAGCAACATTCACATTCCTGTGTCTTTTCCCTTCTGTGCGAGTTTTATTTGTGTTTGCTCTGACTTCTGCTTTTAGCTGATAAAATTGAGTCTCTTTTACTGCCTGCCATAGCAAGGAGTCAGAAGTTATAAATGTTGGCACCTCTGTGTTTGTTAAATCTGTGCGATTAATGAATCTTACCTAACTTCATATTCAAAATCATCAGAAAACAGGCAGTCTTATGAATGAACTGAAGTTAGTCTTGGAGGATTTCTAAAAGGTGCTGAACAGCAGCAGGTAGAAACGCTTACTGAGGCTTACGCTGCAACACCAACACTAGGAAATCTGAAATGCGTGTGAAAGAGAATCAAAAGAACGTTGACGGTGTTAATCCTTGAGCCGGATCCAAATTCAACACGAGCTGCCACGGAGATGCGCGAGAACGCACCTTCCGAAAGAGAGATGAAAGTGCAGTCGTTTCAAATCATCGTTTCGCAACAAAGAGCTTATGCTTTCAAGAAGACGCCACAGAACAGAGTACGAGTGCAACTGCTATAAATTTAATCTTGAAAACAGGGCATTGAAGAATAGAGCAGGAGGTTTTAAACAAAGCAGAGGTTTCGATTTTATTGGTCAGAATGAATCATTGTCTTGTTCAAAAGTAGCTTAGACACTAAAATAGCAGGAAGGCCAGATGTAGTGCAAATAAAGTTTACTCAAATGTGTTACAGTAGCCAGCCAGCTTGCTGAGTCGACTAGGGTATAAAATATAAAAATAAATAATAATACAATAAAAATCGAATAAATACATGAACTAAATAAAATAATAATGTAGACAATTTTATGACATTTTTCAAAGCAATTTGTCAAGAAGCATTATCATTTTAACAGATACAGATGTATCTACACTGCACAATTTAGTTTTCCAGACTCAAACACTGCTGATTCGTATCGTTGGTTAGCTCGCAAGACCTCCATGAGGTCAAGCAGGTGTTCTAAAGCAGGAAAAGTATGCAGTGTAGGGACCTCTAAAACAGCAGGTGGGAAACACTGGCTTAAAATGTTAAAACCCTGTGACACAGATAACTGATTTAATACCAGTTTTTTAATACTTGTTGATTCCAGTAACGATACCGAGTAACTTGATCACTATTAAGCACTAACGGGCATCATGGAGCATTTTATTTAGCTCTGTTTGTTGGGTTTCCCTGGTGGCCAGTTTTAAAGTACATCAGCTAGCTACATTAAATAACTTATTTCGAGTGGGATTGTAATGGAAAATGGGTAGGTTTTATTCAGAAAAACACTTCTGTACAGCTGTACATAAAGTGTAAATTACCTAAAATAAAGCTATTTTAAAAATGTAACGCTGACCAAAATTAGAAACACGGTGATAATTGCTGTAAAAAGCACAAGAATTGCATCACATGAGTATAAAATGTGTACGAGAGAACAACAATCAGGAATCAAGCCTCTAAAAACTACAGCAAGTGTTACACTTGGCATTGCAGGTAAATAATGACAAGAACGTGCGAGGCAAAGGAAAAAGATGTCTCGGCATTGTGCTACATATCTGCGGTATATGAAAGTATAGGGGTGTATACATTTGCATGTTGGACGACTAATTAGCTGAATGGGAGGAAGCAGAATCTGCACTAGGTTGCACTCAACTAACACCATTTTGTTAAGTAGTGCAAGTGAGGAGGATCCTGCAGGCTGGGCAAATGAGGACATGTGGCAATAGTCTGTGACAGTAGTCTGTCATTGCCAGACAGATCAGATTTTACCCACGGCTGCAATGCCCTAGAAAAATCCTATTCCACATGACTTGCCCCGTATTCTGTCTATCCTAAAGACACACAACAGTAAAGGCCATGTTTGAGTTACAGCCACTGTGGACACCAGAGATACATTTGTTTTTTTTGTCTTTTCATCTGTTCGGTTATAGTGAGTACTATGACGGGTATATGATGGGCAATCAAAGCAAGTCTCACACACAGGGCCTCATTTACCAATCTTACAGTAAAGTTGTGTGTATATATTTTCAAAGGCAACACAGAACCCCATAAAAGCGCACAGAGAACTGAAATAACAAAATGACGACCACACAGAGAAAGAGTGCGTCCTAAATGTGCTCATCACTAAATCGCCCAGTAAAGCAGCTCAGCCATTGTAGGGAAGCAGTTCCCAGACACACAGCAACTCAATGGGTGCCATTTCTTTGGTCTTAATTGAACAGCTAGTCTTATTCGTGTGAATTTATGGATATGATTTGGATTGCTTTCTTTCAAGACATTAATATGAAAGAAGCTTTTTACAATAAACTTCTGTGAAACTGAAATAAATTTGTGATTTAAAGGTCCACTATGTAGGATTCAGCCGATTGCAGCCAACTGTATGCCCCTCCCTTATTCCTCACCTCCCACGCAGGTATTAGAATGTGAGGTGGCGGTCAGGTGCCCGTAGCGTACCTACAAGTACTTACATTCACACTCCTTTGCTTTTTCTCGTGCTAAGTAATAAGTACGATCCTCCATTTTTCAGAATTTGGGTTCTCAAACTTGTTAGCCAGCACAAGCAAACACAGATTCCTCTTCTTTCTTCTACTTCTTTGTCTTCCTTCCAGTACTTCCGTCTGGATTCATGCTGCCACTTATAAAAATGCGAAATGCAGAAGGCGCTCTCTAGGGGTTTGTCCGTTCTGGGCTACTGTAGTGGCGCAACAAGGCAGTTCCATGAAAAGGACCTGCTTCCTATGTAGCTATAAAGGGCTCATTCTAAGCTTGAAAACACGACCGGTAATTATACACTAATGAAAACATTTATAAATACTATATTACATTTCTGCTAACAGCGCTGCCTAAATCCTACATAGCGGACCGTTAACCTTGACATCGCGACCTGTACATAAAACTGCAGTAAAATCAGGCCACAGGATTTGAAGCCACTCAATCAAGGTTCATCTTTTTGAGTCTCCTTATACATAAATCTTCTTACATAAACTTTTTTCCCTGATGTATCATTTGGCTTGACTTTTTATGACTACCACCTTACTTGCGTAAATTCATTCAGCTTGATAAATAAGGCCCATTGGGTGTGGGTGTGGGTGTGTCTAATTTGATCTCATTATGGTAACATCCTATGACTTGGCTGTTGCTGCGGCACACAAGTCCATCAAAGGAATCTAGTAAGAGGAGTCGTGGCAATCCCACAGGCTTCCTGAAAGTCGTCTCTTTGGTGCACTTGATGCGTAGTCGCGTGATGACGTGGCTGCGTGTGGTGAAGACAGGAAAGGAGCCGCTGGCTGGGAGGCGAAGGCAGAGGCAGGTCTAAGCGGCGGCAGCAGCAGCAGCAAAGCTAATCCTCTGGAGCACGTGATGATCAGTAGAAGGCGGCCGTGAAGTGGCAATGGGGACAAGAATGGTGCAGAAAGCAATCCGAAGACGACAGTGATAAATGAGCAACCAAGGAAGGTGTGTGAAGACAAACAAAGGATAAGAGAGATTGGTAAATAGAGGAAGGGGAAAAAAATGGCAGAGGGAGTTTAATGAAGAGGGTCCAGTGAGAGAGGCAATGGGAAGAGAATAAAAGTACTGGTTAGTACTTGATCACAACAGGATCAGGTGTCAATCAATCCAATCCATCTCCCTTCCCTTCAGTTCCCCATGCATATTCTCATGCAGCATGCATAGCCATGCAGAACCTGCGCTCTAAAAAAACCAAAAGCATGCAGAGCGGCTCAGAAGCGCCAAAGGTGGAGGAGCTGCTTACAGTACACATTATATTCTGTCCTACATACCGCAAGCCTGAAAAGGACACTGTTCTCAGAAAAACCTGATTTTACAAACACATCCTGTGCTAGGGTGGTGAAAAGTAAAGGAATAATACTGCCACCGTATCTAAAACTTGAAGAATAGCATGTCAGTTAACTGCACTCTCTCAACCGGCTGGCGCAAAGGTTGAAATCCAAGCGTGTAGAATTAGCAGCTAGTCTGACACCTGCACTCTCCGTGCTGCCTGATTTATAGACTGACCCTGGCATACAGACAGGACGAACCAGAGCAGACAGGTGGGGGTCTCGTCCTAATAACATGCTGTGGCATGGGCAGTCATGCTGGCACAGCGGGCCACGTCATGCAGTGCTGCTCTTCAGGCTCACCCTGTCTAAAAGTTTTCACTCCTGTGTGCCAGATTAGATTTGGGTTTGGAGGGCAGCAGAGTTATTCCTGTACATGTCACAAGGTGGAATATACAGTAGCTGCATTCGATTATGAAAAATGCCAAGCCTGACTCAGCAAAAAAGTTTGGACAGGGCAAGTACAGGAGCTTGCAGTCAGTGACAGTTAGACTGTTATACAAAAGTTTGAATCAACACTAAGCTTGTAAAATGACAAGTGAACATAAATTGTTACAGTGGTGGAAATCACAATTCACCATTATCAAAATTATTATGTTTAGGATTTCCCTAACTGTTTTAAGCCTTTAATACTTTAATTACAAACTTTAATAACTCAAAAACAACCAGCCTTCTTTCACAAACTTTGAGCAGGAATCTTACCTGCATGCCATTTGTTTGACCAAGTGATTAAGCTAGCCGATGGAGTACAACTGGTGACAAATGGACTATTTTCCATAGCATTTTTTACCTTGACTAGACCTCAACCAATAATGTGCTGTTGCTGTAGTTGGCGGATTGATTAATATACCAAAATATTTTTAAACCAACAAAAAAAGGGTTACTTCCATAGTTTTGGCCTGTAAAGTACACAGCTTGCAGTGGAGGATTATAAAAACGAAAATAAAATAGATTTGTATAACATTTTACAAAAATAAAGTAAATTTGAAATTACAGCTCACTAAGATGACAAAGTCTTCTTGAACATTAAAATGCATTGGACGTTATTAGAGGGAGATTAGGAAATATGGTGGAAAGAGGGCAAACCTGGTAAGACAAGATCGCCAAAACTAATAAATAAATAAATAAATAAATAAAAACAGCATCTTTGATTTGATATGCAGATGAGCCAATCAGGTCTCATATATACTGTAAGAGAAGAAGAAAAACTAGACTGTCTATGCATGTATTACTGCTGATTTGTTTGAGTTTCATTGAAGGGACTATGTGATTTGGTACAAGGAACAAGAATATTATCATCATTACAAGGATGAAAGGCTAGAAATGGTATGATGCATCAACTCGGTTGTGTTTTTTCCAGAACTTTTACCTACTTTTGGTCTTTATTGTGGGTGTCCAAACTTTTTTCATACGGGCTGGACTCAAATACTTACATGCGCATTAGTGTGTGTGTAAGAAATTAAGAGACCACTTAATTTATTTTTTTTTCTTAAATAAGCATCTCTACGTATGGCAGCCAGGGGAATGCCAACACAAGCACACTGCATTTTACTTAATGAGGTACTGATTAGGTGATCACTGGAACCAAATCTTATTTAAATTCATCACTATCCTCTTGCAGTAGCTCAAAAACAGTGCTAGTAGTGCCTTAAATTTAACTGGAAGACAAGAATATCTATACATCATGCCAAAAGAGGTCAAAAGAAAGCTTCTGAATGAGAAAAGAAGGGATCAAGTCTGGCTTTACTGGAAGAGGGATATAGAAAGCATCAGGTTGCTTCCATCCTCAAAATGTCAAAGAAGGCAGTTCAAAGGAACAAGGTCAAGCAGCAGACATGGGGGACGACTGGCAGAGGGCGAAAACCACTCTCCACTGAACGGGATGATCAACCTTCAATCGTCACTCAACAACCATAACATGACATGAACTGACCTACAAAAAGAATAGCAAGTGGCAGCTGGGGTGAAGTGCATGACAAGGACGGGTTGAAACAGGTTCCTCCGGGTGGCAATGAAGTCATTCAAAGCTAGAAAAAAAGCCCTTCATCATTGAAAAGCAAAGAAGAGCCAGGCTGAGGTTTGCTGAAGACCATAACGATTGGACTGTTGAGGACAGGAGTAAGGTCATCTTCTCCGATGAGACCAGTTTTCAGCTTTTCCCATTACTTGGTCGTCTAATGGCTATACAGAGACCTGAAGAGGCCTACAAGCCACAGTGCCTTGCACTCACTGTGAAATTTGGTGGAGGATCAGTGATCTGCAGGTGCTTCAGCAACTGGAATGGGTCACATTTCTGGTTGTGAAGGACGCATGAATCAAGTGATCCAAGGTTATCCTGGAAGAAAACTTGCTTCCTTCTGCTCTGACAATGTTCCCCAACTCTGAGGTTTGGGTTTTCCAGCAGGACAATACTCCATGCCACACAGCCAGGTCAATCAAGGTGTGGCTGGAGGACCACAAGATCAAGACCATGTCACGGCCAACCCAATCTCCAGAACTGAACCCAATTGAAAACCTCAGGAATGTGATCACGAGGAAGATGAATGGTCACAAGCCATCGAACAAAACTGAGCTGATTGAATTTTTGCACCAGGAGTGGCATGAAGTCACCCAAGTGCAACGGGAAAGACTGGTGGAGAGCATGTCAGTATTTTACAGAAAAAAAACCCAAAAATGTTCATGTTCCTCAAACACAAACCTATTATTAATAAAACCATAGAAACTGATCATTTTCTCTAAAGAGCAAAAAAAAACTTTGTCAGCTTGAACATTCTCTGTTGTCCTCTCTCATCAACAAGGCATTTCTCTCCACAAATCTGCCGCTCACTGGATGTTTTTTCTTTAAAGCACCATTCTGAGCAAACTCCAGAGAGTTGTGCATGAAAACCCTAAGAGCTCAGCAGTTATAGTAATACTCAAACCAGCCTGTCTGGCACCAGCAATCACGTCACAGTCAAAATCACTGAGATCACGCTGTTTGTCCATGATGGCTGACGTGAACATTACCATAAGCTGTAAGCCAGTATCTGCATGATTGTATGCACTGCATTGCTGCCACACAACTGGCTGATTAGTTAATTGCATGAGTGAGTAGGCGTACAGGTGTCCTTAATAACATATTCAGTAAGTGTATACATCAACGTGCAGACTTTCAGCTTTAATTTGAGGATATTTACATTCCAATTGGGTGAACAGTGTAGAAGTTACAGCACTTTTTATATGTTTGGCCTTTGGATGAAAAAAAAGAAAGAAAGAAAAAAAAAGAAAAAAAAAAAAAAAAAAGAGTTTGGACACCCCTGATCTAATGTCTGTTCATTACACTTATTTATTTACAGTAACTGTTCCACTTGTTTTTTAGTGTATGCATCAGTCATAAAAAGGTAGATACAAACCCTATAGATCAGTACAGTAAAAGATATATACACTATTTTGTCACTAGGGGTTTAGTTGTGTTAACTCCATCACACTTTTGGCATTTCATAACTTACTTATTAGTAATATTCAATTAATAACCAGCAATGATTGAACATTACTGCTGAGACAAAAAAAAAAACGACGGGGGAAAATAAATAAAAACAAAAACAAAAACATGAAGGCATTATGATGGACACTACCGTTACAAGAATTACCTCAGAGTAAGACAATAAAAATCACGTGGTACTGTGCACACATGCAACCACCATTTAATGCTGCCGTCACTGAACTGGAGACGGCAATATTAACTACAGCAAAACATGAAGGACACAAGGGACAAAATGTGATGCTATGAAGAAATAATACAACTAAAGAGAAACAGCCAGTGGATCCAGGGATATTAGAGGATGTGGGATGCCTCTTACCGGGTTTGGGTGCCCCTTGGGCATTCTGTTCTCCATTCTCCAACAGTGCACCTGTTTCTGCTTACACACACACACATACACACAGAGGAATGCATCATTACAGGACTCGACACTATAGAGCCCTCAAAGGCCTCGAAATGAAACTACTCAATCCCAGTCATCCGACACACACCCTGCTCCACCAGCGCAGCTTCAGATTGCACAATGACGTAGTATAACAAACCGAACTCGTCTCTGAACACCAACGTATCAGAGCTACTGTGTACACGGCTTAACGCTCCAACAGACATGAGTAATGTCTTGGAGGATACGAGCGTGTGGAAAAGAAAACAAATATTACTTTGAGTGTGTCGCTAAAAAGATTGGCCGTTTTGTAAACTGGAACTGCTTTGTTCATTTGTCTCCATAGAGAATGGATGAGGTGCAGAAAATATCGTCATGCGTGTGCATGCAGCAATAATTTTCATGCGTCAGTATGCCACATGGCGTCGCGCTGTCAACATCAGGACCCGCCTGGAATGGGGTGGTCTGAAGAATGCGACTGTGAGGGTCAGATTTCCACAAACGTTTGCCTATAGAGTGCATCTGCAGAAGCGGCTAACAAATTAGACCACTAATAATAATTTAAAATTGTAAGGGAGCGAAGAAAAAATAAATAAATATATTATATATATGCAGCCATTATTAAAGGGAGGAAGAGGTCCGCTTTATATTCTCAATCTTAGCATGCCGAAGGAACCGTAAACGCCGCACTGAAATCACATGAGCATGTTCACCACGTGGAGCACCACACAGAACTCGCACAGCTTTCGGATCTAAAGCGAGATCATCGCCGGGATGAGACGTCAAACCTGCTACGAGGCCGCGAAGACGTCCTTGGAAAAAGAGAGCTTTTTGTTAAGGACATTGTAAACGCCCATCTCGATGCTTCTGAAATTCCATTCAGTGGAGGGACCGACGTGGGAGATGCTTTTCAAAGGTTAATTTCATTCCATTTAAAAAAAAAAAAAAAAAAATCTCACAAATATTACAGGTCACGTCTGAAGGCTGAAATGTCTCCTGCAACACGTTCTTCTGCTGAAAACAGAACGTCAATAAAGAGGTAGCGGTAAGACCTTATTTATTATTCTCAACAACTTAATTTAAGGTGCGTTATTTAAACTTTATTAGTGCTGGTTTGGTTTAGCCTCGAAAAGAACTATAATTCACGCAATTACAGACAAGACCTGTTATTTTAATCGATTAAAAATGAGCTGTCACGTCACGGCCCTGTAACAGACCGAGCCATGCACCGAGGCGTTACTGTGACACAGTTTTCATGTAATGCGGACAGGAATGTGTGGAAAATCGTGCACTAATCCAGGTTATTCATGGTCATTTGGGCAAATTTCACAGATACTTTATCCAGTCAGAGTCAGCCAGTGAAATATGATTGCCAAAACCTCAAGTAAATCTAATCCGGCTAAAATTGTGCTTTATCCACAGTATTCTCAAACACATCCAAACTTCCTGTTTACACAGACTCAAGGGCATCCATGCCAAGCCTTTATATAAACTCAAACCACAGGGCAAAGGGTCACACGGTGACGTGATGAATAAACACGACTCACGTCCAAATGCCAAGTAAGAATTCCAGTTAGAGATGCATTATTAACAACACATCTGCTATGGCAATAATGATGAGAGAAATAATAAAGCACAGAGGCATTTCAACCAGATATTTATATCTCATTAAATGACTATGATCAAATAGTATGCACCTTAAAAGATATGTATATTTTGACTAAACATTTTCCTGAGTCATAGTTGTGTCTGTAACTCACCCTTTTCATCGTCGTCTAGTAGTGGGATGTAGTCTGTCTTGCCCACCGTCTCCCCGACCTTGTCCTCGAAGGTCTCTGCCTCCAGCGTGGCCATGAAGTCCCTCTCCATTACGTTCTCCTCGACAGGCGGGGACGTGCTGTCAGTCAGAGCATCACTCAGCGTCAGGTCTGCCATTCTTCTGCTGGAAAACACAGCGTGGGTTAGGTAAAGGGACAAAATACACACGTCTCATTTTAAAGACATTTTCAACTCATTCATGCTTATTGCTTTTCTTTCTTAATTCAACATGCCCGATGCTCTCTTTAGTGCCACAGCTACAGCCTTGGAGTAAAAAAGCTTTTTGTTTGTTTGAGCATTAGAATGTTTACCAAATGTCAAAGATGGGGCCACTAGAGGGCAGTATTGGTAGATAAAACCAGAAGCATAATTTCTCCATCATCATGCACTTTCTTAGGTTATGCTGACCTGGACTGAACATGGACAACAAATAAGGACAGCATGAGAGGAAAAAAAGAAAAAAAAAAAATCCACTCGTCATGTTTTCATAATCATTCTCCCTTTCCAAGCCTTTATTATTCTTTCTTTTTATCACCCATCCATTCGCCAGCATTCCTCCAGCAAAACATTGAGCTAAAGCTCCAGTGGTATATCAGCGAAAGGATTAAGGATGACGAGAGACACCATGCAGGCTCACGGTCTAGTTTTATTAACCTCACACATTTTATCGACCTCTGAATATCTCTCGCTCTCTTTCTCTCCCTCTCCGCTGAGGAGAAATGACAAATGTAGCCAACACTGGACCGGATTAAAAACGGGACTAGTTACAAATCATAAAACCTCTTAAAACACACATACAGTCTCATCTCTAAGGCGGCAGGCAAACAAGGGCACACTTTCACTAGGCGAGCCGTTCCGCACCCGAGCCCATTTGACCCTGTAAGTCCGGTCTGTATGACAAATGTGACTTGTAAAAGGTGCCACGGGAGCGGTTCAGCTGGGCTTGAGCACAGTGAGATCACTAACTGGAACCTGAATGCACTTTTCAGTTCATTTAAGAATAAAGGTTAATAATGCGTTTGGTTCTCATACTTGTTCATAAACATGGATTGTTGTCATGTAAAGCTGCAAATTTCTCCCTTAATGTCAGCTCCCGCTGTAAAAACTCTTACGCGCGTGTGTAGCACGATTGACTGAAAATCACTGTGGTGATCATATTTGGTAAATCTGTATGGCATGTGAGAGGGCCGTGTGTCACTGCACCCAAAACGACTCCAAACAGCCTCCTTCGTGATGAGCGAGAGTGCGTTTCTTCAGCACAAAAGCTGCATCATGATGACTTAAGTACACTTGGGACCGGAAGGTTAAGTGCAGTGTGTGTGCAGGCCAGCGGGGGAGCTGGGGGGGGGCACTCGCTTTTGGGTGTGGTACAAGGCAACCATGCCTAGTGTGAGTACAGCCTGATGATAATTGGCCTATTTCTGTAAACAGTGAGTCTGAACCTTGCATTTAGCCCCACCATTACCACACCACATTTAACCTCAAACTCCATGACCTCAGCAAATATAAATACTACCAAGAAAGGCTAAACCATGTTTAAATCAATCAACACAGATGAAGCTAAGCAGACAGAAGACCTGCTTTTCCCTCAGAACGCGCCATTACACACCTAAGCAAGTCAGCCTACCCAAAACATGGAGCTTACGAAATACACTCAGCAGAAATGCAACAGCTAAAACAAAGCATTAAGTAAATCTGTAAGCAACTGCATGGCTCTGCTTTGACTCGTGACTCTGAATGTACTGGTCCTCTCAGATGGAAGACTCACTGCAAACCAAAGCACACTCGGATCCTGATGAGACTGGGCTCTTTCAGGATGACCACGCCCACATGGGCCCACAGAAAGGCTTGATGGTGATGAACATTGGATGTCATGGCCTTCACAATCACCAGGGGCCTCATCTATCAACCGCGTATATGCACAGGTGTGTGTAGGCAGCGTGTACACATTTCTTTGCAGCGAATAGGATTTGTCGAGCTTTGCTCATGCACAAGGATGTGTGTATATTTATGCACCCACATGACCATGCATTTACAAGAACCCCAAGTGTTAGAAAAGTGTAATAGCAGGTAAATGCTACACACACACACACACACACACACACACATGCATACATATACACATACACACACATATATATATACACATACACACATATATATATACACATACACACACACACACACACATTCATACACACACTTTAAAAATAGGGGGGGAAAAATGTGTGTGTGTATGTATGTATGTGTGTGTATAAAGTGTGTGTATGTATAATCATACATATGTATTTATTTATTTGTTTGTTTGTTTACGAGACAAGCTACTCGTAAAAGTGCCAAATAAAGCATTTCTGATTTGCTCTACTCCATGCAACAGTATATTTACATTATTGGTGAAGATCTTCTTCTTAGAAAACCTTTTGCATTACAGTTCAGACATGTACAATCTGTGCCACGGTGCATTAAAACGGTTCTTGGGGCTTGTGTTTGCCCAACATCGTCCTAGCTCCAACCCTGTTGTTTATTCCTTTCACGGGTCACCCGTCTGTGTGCTCGCTAAATATTATGACTCACGAATACACCGCGTGAAGATCTGCCGTCCACCGGCGCATACATTTCAACACTACCGTGTTGGCGAATGAGCTGATCCTAGAACGTTCAATATTTCCGATGGTAAATAAAATGAACATTATATTCTGCCTACAGGCAAAGCAGATTGTGCACGCTAATTGGACTCAAATGGGCTTCAACGGCAAGTGAGCAGAAAAAGTGAAGTTTCATTCGGAACTTGCGTTCAAAAGACCTTTGATTGATGATTAACGTCTTCAAGCTGTGCTTTGAGTATTTCGCTCTGTGTGGGTCAACTGATATTCATGGCGATTGTGGTGAATGAGTGGGCAGTTCCCTTTGGCTTAGATCATTTTCATGCTAAACAAATCACCCAGTAACCCACTCATGACCTCTGAATTTATTCAGGAAGTCTCCTCCCCTGCTGAAACGCAAATGATTTACGAGAACCTTTGCTCAGGATTCAGCTTGTATAACTGAACACCTACATGATTTACTGAAATCTGACTTACAGATATACATGTGGTCAGATAATTACGGCATAATGACAATTCAGGAGCTCCTCTAAACCACTATAAGGTTACAACTAGGTGCATGCTACAGCAAAAGCCTTATTTACAAAGATACAACTTTGAGATGAAACGGACAATAATATAAAGTTAATAATTCGCTAACATTCGATGCTGTTAAAATAAAAAATCTTACACAAAGGACCTTTGAATTTTCAAATACGAACAGTACACAGAGCGCGTAAGAAAAAAGAAGTCTCGAGTGCAGGATACGAGAGCTGAGTAAGCATGGCGAACCATTCCAAATACAAACAGTAGTACAAGTATTTTGTTATGCATGGTCTTTAATAGCTTAGTATAACGCTGTGCTTAAAATGTGATATGGGGGAAAAAGGAGATCTACATGGTATATACACAGCACAACTACATATAAAGACACATATTTTAAAGGCACACTGTGTAAGATTTACACTATTTACTATTAGCAAAAGCAGAATATAATATTTATATGGGTTTTTCCATTAGTGTTTAATTACATGGAACTACAAAATTTTGCGTACATTAGCTTAGAATAAGCCCTTCATATCGACATAGGGAGCGGGTCCTCTTTCACAGAGCCGCCATGCTGCACTGCTACAGTAGCCCAGAATGGACAAACCTCTAGAGAGCGCATTCTGCCTTTTGTTTTTACAAGCGGCAATGTGAATCCAGAAGGATGCACCGGAAAGAAGACGAAAAGAAACGAGGAGGAAGAAAAAAAGAGGAATCGGTGTTTGCTGCTGCTGGCTAACAGGTTTGAAAACCCACATTTGGAAAAATGAAGCATTATTACTTAGCACAGAACAAGCAAGGGAGTGCAATGGGCACCAGACGGCCAACGTATGATCTAATGCACGCTTGGAACGGGAGGGGTAAGGGAGCGGCATTCAGATGGTTGCAATCAACTGAATCCTTCATAATGGTGCTTTAAACAGAGAAGAATTAAACATCGTGCAGTGGGATCGAGGTTTCCCTCGTTTATTTGCTTATTAACCTTGCTAGGTTAAGTTTCTTGTGTAGCACCTCGTGTTCCTGCCCTCGGCATAAAATCTTAATGCACATAAAAGATATTACTCAAGCCTGGCTAGAGTCTTTATTTTCTCTCCACAAGGTGACAGCATGATGTGCTTGCAGGAGAAAAAAAAAAAAAAACTTTGCTCAGTTTCAACATCTAATGATCAGTTTCAAATGATCGTGGATTTAACTGTAGGCTATGATCTAGCCCGTTTTCTTTGCCCATACAGATGATCAATAAGCCTTGGTTTGGCATCTAGGAAACCGTGGTGTTTCACCAAAGGAAGGAAGCGATGGCTTTTCGCTGCAGTGTTTGTTTTGGCGTCTTTAGAGGTAGTAGTATTGCGGTTGGCTTTAGTCAGTCATTGTACGAGTTCTTTGCCTATGACAAGTCCATTGTTGGAGTTAAAACCTTTTCAATTTGCAGTATTAACGGCGTACCAATGTGTGTAAACAGAAAGACGTCACATCAAGTCAGGTATATTATAGTCGCTCGTACAAAAGCAATGGTTGTTCTTCTTTGTTTTAGTCTTGCGACAGACTGGCGACGTGCCCAGTGTGTGCTGGGATATACACTACCAGTCAAAAGTGTGGACACGCCTTCTAATTCAGTGTTTTTCTTCATGTTTATGACTTTAAAAGAGACTGGATAATGATGGACTGTTGTTTCTCTTTACTTAGTTGAGCGGTTGTTGACATA
>JAQQZX010009168.1:0-16175 GCA_030068355.1 Notoglanidium maculatum | reverse complement strand
ATGTTGTCTGTTGTCTGATGTTGTCTTCGGTGGCACACGTGCAACTTTTGTACTTCTGTTGCCTTATATGTAGCACCATGATCCTTTGAGAAACGTTGTCTCATTTCACTGTACCCTGTACCACATGCATACGGTGAAATGACAATAAAAGCCACTTGAACTTGAACTTGAACTTGAAATTAAGAGCTGAATGTCACACTGCAGGCTTGGTTATATGCAATAATATTGAGAACACTGCAATGGAAATTAATGTCAATTCCTCTGCATCTTTTACTCTGTCGCAGGGCATGAATGGAATAGGTGTCATGACCCATGCATGTAAGAATTCACATAATTCCAAATGGCATTCCTGTAACTGTTCACAGTGTTAAGCTGTTCAACGAAAAAACATGTGAATACCTTCTGAGATAATCCACGACTCGGACAGTGCTTCCGTGTCACAACTATTAAATTGTCTATAAGAAGGTTGGTTGCTTCAGGATGGGCTTTACTGCATGCAATTACAACTTGCAAAACACACACACACACACACACACACACACACACACACACACACACACACACACAGACTGTATTTGATGCCAACTGATACAAAAAATATTTGGTGAGGCAAATTTAACATTAATCCCATTTTATACTTTTTAACCTGCATTCGTTTCCCAGACCTGTTAAAACCAAGCTGCTGTCTCAGTCCATTGTGGCAAATACATTTTACGTAGGACAACTTGAATTTTACAGGGAACACTGTTCTTTTCTTTTTTCTTTTTTTTTTTAAATAAATGTCTGATTATATCACCTACCTTCATAGAAATTGTTGAGAATGACACTCTTAAGGTTTCTAAGTGCCTGGTGAAATGGCACAAGGAGCCAGGTGCAGAGCTGGAACACAGCTGACAGAAAAATTAACATTAGCCTACTTTACTTACATAGTAAAATACAAAGTAAAGTAGCCACACTTAAAAGGACAATAATTAGAGGTAAAAAATTAGCACCCTGTGTCGTGTTGGGTTCGTTTTGGAGTTGTGTAATAAGGACATTGAGACCTGGATTTCACATTGATCGCTTTATTAACTCAAACACATGAACTTATACTTCTTCTCTAACCCCTCATGTCCAATTAGACAGACCCCTAGTGCACTGGCTCAATGTTGACACACCCCTAGATCACACCACATCTCCCCTTCTGAGAAGTGATAGACTGAAGCACATTATTCTCACACATTTGCACTAACCTTTCTTTTACCCTGTGCAGTGTTTGCTACTATAATACTCCCTTTACAGAGCTTACATAACAACTCTTCTGTATGAACTCATCCTTAATGCCAAGTATACATATGAATATTATCTCAATTAGGCCTCATTCGGCTACCTAGGAACACACCTTAAACAATATGAAGTTAACACAACGGGATCCAGTTTCCCTTTAAACCTTATTTGACCTTCTATCACTATATCACTCAGTACAACTCCAAACATTTTTTTTACATTCTTTTGTTCTCAACCATTCCAGTACTAACAGTCGATCTGTTCTGATGATTTGGGGAGAGCCATGCGACCCCCCTGGGGTCACTGGCCAGTGTCCATTGGCCTGCCCTGCAGGTCCGGCCCAGCTGCTTGTTCTTGTGTTTTACTGCTGTTGTCTGTTGCCATATGCACAAGGTGGCAGAGATTCCTCCTTAAAGTGCCCTGAGGTCCACTGACCAGGTAGGATCTAGGTGTTTCATAGATGATTTCTCACAGATGTCACAGTACCTGGTGTTTTAGTGTCTGTGATCCACACAGGGTCTCCTGGTGACAGGTCAGGGAGAATTCTCACTCTGTGTCTGCGGTCATAGTTATTTGCGTTCTTCCACCTTCTCTCCTTGTCTTTGTGCTGCATTGACTGAAGGTCCGGAATGGCTGGCTCAAGCACTGCAGGAAAAGCCGGCATCGTGGTGTGCAATCGTCGCCCCATGAGTAGCTGGGCAGGGCTGAAGCCGTTGCTCAAAGGAGTGCTCCTGTAAGCCAGCAGCACGCGTTAGGGGTCCACTGCTTTATTCAACAGGTTTTTGATGGTTTGGATGGCACGCTCGGCCTCGCCGTTGCATTGAGGGTACATTGGGCTGCTTGTTACATGTTCAAACTCGTACTCGGTGGCAAAGGCTGACATTTGATCACTCGTGAACTGTGGGCCGTTATCAGTGTCTAAAGTTTCAGGTATGCCATGCCTTGCATACATAGACTTAAGGTGCACAATAACATCTGCACACCTGCTCAGCTGTGCAATCTCATCATACCTAGAAAAATAGTCTACAACAAGCAGATAGTTGGTATTCTTCAGTGTAAAAAGATCGGCCCCTAGCTTCTGCCATGGCCTGTCAGGTAGCTTGGAGGGAATAAGAGGCTCAATCGCATTCGCTCATTTTTTAATGCTTGCAGTGCATTTTAACACTAGCTCTCCAATTTGGCTACTTAGCCCAGGCGACCACACAGATTGCTTGGCTCTTTCATGACATTTGACTATCCCCTGGTGCCCCTCATGAATCTTCTCTAGCACACTATTCCTCATTACAGAGGGAATTACTAGCCTAGTGCCCTGCAATAGCAGTCCATTGTGTGTGCTAAGAACAGCTCTTTCGGCCCAGTAGGGTCTGACCAGCTGACTAGTGTCCAGTATGCTGCGATCTGGCCAGCCGTCTGTGCAGTACCTCATGACTTCAGCACATATGCTGTCTGCACTCAGCTGCCTCCGCAGCTCGAACAGTTAAGCTTCGCTTGCTGGCAGGTTAGCCATCACTGAGTCAACATATATGTTAGTCTCCTCCATCAAGCCATCACCATCAGTGACTGCACCATTCTTCGACGGAGCCCGTGAGAGTGTGTCAGCAGTAGTGAGGCTTTTCCCTGGAACATGAGTGATGGTGTACCTGTATCTCATGAGTCTCATCCTGAATCTTTGTATTCTAGGAGGGAGTGTGACCAGTGCTTTTCCACCCAGCAGGCACACAAGGGGTTTGTGATCGGTCTCCAGCTCGTGTGAAGACCTATGATGAAGTCACTGAACCTTTCACATGCCCAAGTCAGGGCCAGCGCTTCTTTTTCCACTTGGGCATAGTGCTGCTCCGTGCTTGTGAGTGCTCTGGATGCATACGCCACTGGCGATTAGTTGCCCTGCCGTTCTTGCAGAAGTACCCCACCTATCCCATAGGATGAGGCATCAGCTGATATTTTCAGATTTTTGTTCGGGTCATACAACTGTAGCACTGGCGTGGACGACAACTCCTTCTTGAGACTTGTGAATGCTTCCGCTGGTCTGGCCCCCAACAACAAGTCAGTCTCTGAGAGCCTTATTTTTCTCAGTGAGGCTGGGCACAAACTTGCCTAGTTGATTTACCATACCCAGAAAACTCCTGAGCTTGCTGATGTTCTGTGGTGGCTCCATCTCTCGCACACCGGGTGTCTTTTCTGGGTCCGGGCTTAGCCCGTCTGCTGATATGACATATCCAAGGAATTTCACCTTTGTCTTGCTAAACTGGCACTTGGCTGTTTCAGTGTGATGCCCGCCTCCTGTGCCCTCTGTAGAACTGCGTGCAAACGGGCATCGTGCTCTGCCTGTGTAGAACCCCAAATGAGGACGTCGTCCATATGACAGACAACTTCTTCTAAGCCCTCAGTTACTTTCACCATCCGGTTCAGCAAGTGTTCTGGGGTGGAGGCTATGTCAAATGGTAGGCGGTTGAAATAGTAGCGTCCGAATGGGGTAATAAAGGTAGTGTAGTGAGCACAGTCCTTTGATAATGGGATCTGCCAAAACCCCATGTTGGCATCTAACTTTGAGAGGATCTTTGTGCCTGATAGCATGCCTAGAGTTTGGTCCACTGACGGGAGGATAAAATTTTCCCTGCACACAGCTTCGTTAAGAGGAGAGAGGTCGACATAGATTCGTATTTCATCCTTAGATTTCTTTGGTGCCATCACCATGCCAGAGCACCAATCTGTAGGCTGTTTACTATGTATAGGTCCTCTCTGGTGTGCTTATCTCCACAGTGCAGCACTTCCCTGGCTACCCCCACTACAGAGAGAGGTACATGGCCTGGCCCATATAATGCCTTTTTGCCTGGCGCGAGGCTACTTAAGGCCCGTCGGCCTATCTGTCTGTATACTAGCTCTGGTACGACAGTAACGTCAGCCCCTGTATCAATCTTGAATGTTACTTTTGTGTCTCTAATCTTTGTCTACTGTCCATGCATGTTCTCCTGCGTCGACCGTGCCAAGGAATATGTCCTCGTCTGTGTCTCCCGAGACAGCACTCACACACTTAGCAGACTTACACACTTTACCGTAATGCCCTCTTTTACCACAGTTGTGGCAGTCCGCATTCTTTGCAGGGCACTGGAATTTAGTATGAGCTGTAGTGTTACCACATCTCGGGGTTTTGACTTCAGTTCTGCTCCTGACTGTGTCTCGTGCTTGTCCTTGCACTGCTTAGCTGGCTGTTTTTTGTTTTTCCATGCTTGCTTTTTCCCTTTTTTACTGTGCACCGCATCCACTGTAGCTTCAGTAGCATGTGTTGCATCTCCTCTTAAGTCAGTCTGTTGTTGTTTAATGTCCTCAGCCTGTCTAACCATGTTAATGGCTTTTGCCAAATCTAGCCTTCTTTCTATCTGCATTTTCTGCGACAGTGCACTGTCCCTAATGCCTACAACGATCCTGTCTCTTAACAGGTTTTCCCAAAGTGCTCCATGCTCACAATTTTCGGCTAATGCATATAAGGTGGTTATAAACGAGTCTGTGGATTCGGTCGGCCCTTGAGCTCGCATATTGAATTTCGCGCGCTGATAGATGACATTGTTTTTAGGCACAAAAAAGTTTGTAAAGCCATCCCTAATGGAACTGTACTCAAGTCCTTGATCAGCGGTTAAAGTTAGCCCTTTCAACATGTCATTTGCCTCGTCTCCCATGCAGTAAATAGGCGTGTTCACCTGGTTAGCTTGCGATGACTTGTCCAAGTTGCTGGCTACATGGAAGCGTTCAAAGTGTCTTATCCACTTTTCTCAGTTATGTGGCTTCGAAAAGTCGAAGGATTCTGGCTGGTTTGTCGAGAACGTTGCAGAAGGCTTTGCTGGTATTGGTGGGTAATTGTGCTGGTCCCGCTGCTCTAGTGATTGCTGTATCCCTTGTCACATGCTTGCTAGGTTAGCTCGGCTAAGCATGACTTCCATTTGCTTACTAAACTTTCCGTTTTCTTCTCGTACAGTGTCCTCTATCCTCCCCTTCACTGTAGGGCCACGTCTTACACCATGTCGTGTTGGGTTCTTTTTGGAGTTGTGCAATAAGGACCTTGAGACCTGGATTTCACGTTAAGTGCTTTATTATCACAAACACATGATCGTGTACTTCTTCTCTAACCCCTCACATCCCATTAGACTGACCCCTAGTGCACTGGCCCAATGTTGACACACCCCTAGATCACACCACACCCTGGTATAATGATGACACGCACTCCTTAAAACAGACCACTCGCAAATTAGAATGTAAGTGACTTCAAACTAAATTGGTAGTATTTAAATTGGCATGGAAGGAGAGCCTACTGAGCTATACGAAAGCCCTTAGTGCTGCTCGATCAATGTATTTCTCCAATCTAATAGAAGATAAAAATAATTCTAGATTCTTATTTAATACTGTAGCAAAATTAACTAGGAATAAGAATGCCACAGAAACATCCAATATCAGGCAAAAAATACAAACTATTAATTTAAAACCTTACAATCTGGTGAGCAACTTGGTAGACAACAATATAATTATATTGGATCAGCCATTAGAAAGTTTTACACCCTTCAAAAGATTTAAATAATCTGACTAATTTCCTCCTCAAAATCATCAACCTGTGTATTAGATACTTTACCTACATGTTTCCTCAAACAGATAGTACCAGAACATATCCTAAAAATAATCAATTCTTCCCTTAGCATTGGCTTTGTACCTAAATCCTTTAAATTAGCAGTTATCAAACCCCTGATTAAAAAACCTGATCTCGACCCCAGTCAGTTGTTCAACTATAGGCCAATATCAAAGCTCCCTTTTATTTCCAAGATTCTAGAAAAGGCTGTAGCACAGCACTTGTGCTCATTCATGAAATGTATCAGTCAGGATTTAGACCTCACCATAGCAAAGAGACAGCACTAGTTAAAGTGGTGTTAAAGTGACCTACTACTGGCCTCTGATAAGGGTTGTCTCTCCCTGCTTGTGTTACTTGACCTTAGTGCAGCTTTTGACAAAATTAATCATACTATTCTTCTTGATAGATTAGAAAACGTAGTGGGAGTTAAGGGAATGGCCCTCTCCTGGTTCAGGTTTTATTTGACTGATCGTTATCAGTTTGTTGATATAAATGGTGACTCCTCTACGCATAGTAAGGTGAAGTTTGGTGTTCCAAAAGATTCTGTTTTAGGCCCACTGCTTTTTTCTTTATATATGCTCCCTCTGGGTAATATTATTCAGAAACATGGTATGAGCTTCCACTGCTATGCTGATGACACACAATTGCATGTTTCAGCAATGCAAGATGAGAGACACAAGCTTAATAAAATTGAGGAATGTGTAAAGGACGTTAGACAATGGATGCTTAATAACATCCTTCTACTTAATTCTGATGAGACAGAAGTACTAGTACTAGGACCACATGTAGCTAGAAGTAAGTTTTCCAACTACTTAGTAACTCTGGATGCCCTTTCTGTTTCAACATGTGCCACAGTAAAAGACCTTGGTGTGATTATTGACTCCAATCTGTCATTTGAAGCTCACGTAGATATGTATGTATGTAGATACGTATGGCGGCATGGCCGTAGCATGCAGCGATTTGTGTGTTGCTACGTAACCAGTGTTGCAGCGTAACTACGTGTTGCAGCGTAGCGGGTTGCTACGGAAACCAGGCCTCCAGTCCTCGGCGTCGCCTGATGCCAGCGGCCGGGGGAGGGTCCGCCGGAAGCAGTGTGCAAGGAAGCGGAAGCGTGGCAAGTGGGCGGGAGTCCACGCTAGGTTTAGAGCTAATCCTAGCCGTCCGCCCCTACCAACCATAATACTTTCCAATGTCTGTTCTCTGGACAATAAATTGGACTATATCCGCCTGCAGCGGACTACCCAGAGAGGGTTTATGGAGTGCTGCGTCATTGTTTTCATGGAGACATGGCTCAGCGACAGAGTTCCGGATGCCGCTATTCAGCTAGCTGGGCTAACTGCGTTTCGTGCAGACCGGAAAGTAGCTCTGTGCGGTAAGACTCGTGGTGGTGGATTGTGTGTTTATATTAACACGAAATAATGCAAGATCTCTGTGCTAGTATTTAGCTACTGCTCACCGCTTGTGGGGTTTGTGACAGTTAGATGCAGACCTTTTTATTTACCCCAGGAATTCACTGCTGTATTTATTATCGGAGTGCACATTTCATTGAACATTGCATTGCATGAACAAGCTTCAATTAGTCCAAAATGCAGCAGCAAGGGTCCTTACTAGAACAAGAAAATATGAGCACCCCTATCTTATCTACACTGCACAGGCTCCTAATCAAATTTCGTACAGATTATAAAATACTACTGCTGAACTACAAAGCACTGAATGGTCTTGCACCTCAGTACCTGAGTGAATTTCTGGTCTTTTATGACCTCCCCATGCCTACATAGATGGAAAGGTGCAGGCTATTTGTTAGTACCCTGAATAGTGTAGGCTACAGCAGGCTACAGCTACAAAGCCCCTCAATTATGGAACAGCCTTCCAATTAGTGTTTGGGACTCAGACACAGTCTCAATGTTTAAATCTAGGCTGAAAACATATGTTTAGCCAAGCCTTTTGTTAATAACCTTCAACTAGGTAAACAAGCAGATCTGAGGGGTTCTCAGGCCTACAATGTTTCGGTAAACTGGGATGTTTGGCACTCAGCACATGATATACTCTGTTCCTTACCATTAGGTGGCCATGACCATACCTTACAATATGCTTTTTCTCTTCTGTCTCCCGCTCTGTCTGTCTGTCGACCTCCATGTGCTACTCCTGAGAATCCAGTGATCCTGACCCCTTCTGCTTTCTGGGCCTGCCTGATCCATCCCGGTGTCCTACTCCTGGTTGGAATCATCACTTGGAAACCACTTGCTCCTGTTAAATATAGCACCATATAAACTGCCTCAACATGCACCTAGAACTGTGATGATGCTGGTGGACTGCTGTTGACATAAGCATTTCTGCTTCAATGGCATATGACTCAAATTACCACAAACAGTCTTGCACTCTTGATTCTAGTATTAAAGTGTGTTAGTTGTAATTGCACTGAATTGAATTGAGTTTTGTATTTTACATACTTCACGATATGCTGTTATGATATTTTATGTATATGAACATCGGTCTATTGCAATTTCCTATATTATTTAGGATCTATGAGAGATCTATTTATTTGTGTAGCATTTTTTCCTACTAGTTTCATGCTGCCAGAACTTGCTGACAATTTCATCAAAATAACCTGGATTTGTTTAGGGCAAATTATATTAAACACATATCAATAAAATTTGAATGTAGTGAAAAATACACAGCTACTGTGAGACTGCCAAACATGAGCACATCAAACACGTTGCAGTAAATATAAAACTGATTTGCCCATGCGCAGTAGCGCTCGGCAGCAGACATTGTCAGGAAAAAAGTGGAACACTTGCTGTTATTTATGGTAATTTTAGGTCTAAGTGGGTTGACCTTTGGGAACATTATGAAAATTATGTTGATTGTCTTGTGAATGTCATAAATGAAACGTCATTTTAAAAAATTCATAGGACCTGTGTGTAACAATCAGAAAGTCCACAAAACACCCTCATAACGTTCTGCACGAAACGTTACATAGCGGACCAAAACCGTATGTCCCTGAATGTTATGGGGACGTCAGTTGTAAGCTGGGTACTGTGAACGGGTGCTGGTGTGACAAGACAACACGCACGGGAATCAGCATGATGTAGTGAAATCCAAACGAAAAAAAAATACTCAAGCGCACAGTTCGTGAGGTGAGCAGATGCGGTGGTAATCAGCTCGCGTAGAGCATGAGGGAGCGCCGCTTCCGGGTGGCACAGGTATTCCTCTGGTGGTACGGCTTCTCCAGGAGTGAGGAGGCGGTGGTAGCAGGGAATCCTCTGGTGGCGCGGCATCTCCAGGAGTGAGGAGGCTGTGGTAGCAGGGAATCCTCTGGTGGCGCGGCATCTCCAGGAGTGAAGAGCCGGTGGTAGCAGGGAATCCTCTGGCATTGTGCAGTGATCTCTCAAGGAGAGTCTAGGAGAGAGAGGGGCAGACAAAGAGAGAGGATTTAAGTTAGTCTTGCTTCTAGCCGCACTCACCATGTTCAAGGAAATGTTTGACACATATAGGGACAGCTAGTTCTGCTATTCTGCAAGAATAGCAGTAGTGACAAAAGGTCAAGGAAATGTTTCTTTGCGCAAACATGAGCTGCATAATTTGTTCGCTTTGGTAGTATAAACTGATTGATGGTACATTATTACTAAATTTCCATTACATTTTCCCCCTTTCATCCTTAAAGATAACTCATCAGGAGAAATTTAGCATACAGTTGAATAGACAGAGGAGTTTTATACATCAATAAAGACAATCCGCAGTGGTTCAGGGCTCAGTCCTTCCTTCTCTAGTTGTTCTGTTGGCTCTGGAACTCGTCTACAGTGGCTGGTGTGATCCCACGTCTCCCTTCCTGTCGTTTTCACAGCCATGTGAGTGGTGAGAAGCATCTGAAATTGTCCCGTCCACCTGGACTTGTTCCACTTGGTCCGTCTGTGGTCCTTGACCACAACCCAGTCACCTGGCTGGAGCTCATGCAACGGTCCCTCCGCTGGCATTGGAAGAGCGTCCTTCACCTGCCTATGGATAGAAGATAAAGCAGACGACAAGGTTGCACAGTAATTCAACATCATTTCATCACACAACACCGTGTCTGGAGAATGAGGTACCACGGGCCCAACTCCCGTGTATGGTGGTTGCCCAAACAGAATTTCAAATGGGCTGAGGCTGTGTTTTGGTCTTATGCACATCCTCATTTGTGTGAGTGCCAATGGGAGGACCTTTGTCCAATTTTGTCCTGTTTCAGTGCATACTTTACTTAATTTATTTTTAGAGTGCCATTTTCTCTTTCTACTGCTCCAGCACTTGCTGGGTGGTAGGCACAGTGTTGTTTCAGATCAATTGCTAAGTGCATTCCAGTCTGCTTCAGTGCTGCGCTGACAAATGGTGTACCGTTATCAGTAGACATTTTGCATGGAATTCCCCACCTAGGAATTATGTCTCTTAATAGAACCTTTGCTACTGCATCAGTGTCCTGTTTTGAAGTGGGAACTGCTTCTACCCATTTAGAGAACATGTCTATGATTACTAGACAATACTTCTTTCCCTCACTAGGTGTCAGTTCAATAAAATCCATCTGTAAGTGTTCAAATGGTTGTTGTGGTGTAGGGTGTGCTGCTTGTTCCATTTTCTTACCACCCTTTCTTATCTGTGTTGTTCACAGATAACGCAATGCTCACAAAAATTTTGAGAGTTGTTTGAGAATCCCTTAGTAAACCACATTTTATTAACCTCTGCTATCATTCCCCCTTTTGACACATGGGTCTTCCCATGTGTCAACTTAGCATAGAAGGGGAACATGTACTTAGGTAAGCAGGGACGGCCCTGTGGGCACGTCCAAACATGCCGTTGGGGTGTACAGCCCGCCTTGTGCCATTGATCCTTTTCTTCTGGTGCATCTCTCTGCTGCAGCTCAGTCAGCTGCAGTGAGGGGGTGACAGGAAGCTGTAAGCAAATGTGGTTAGAGATTTGTGGTTCACCGGCTGCCTGCTTTGCAGCTGCATCTGCTCGCTCGTTGCCTAGAGAAACAGGGTCCTGGTTATTGGTATGAGCAGAGCACTTACACACAGCAATTTCTTTTGGGAGTAGAATTGCATCGAGGAGGTCAGACACAAGCTGGTGATGTGCTATGCATGTTCCTGAACTGGTCAAAAATTTCCTGTGTTGCCAGATCTTGCCAAAATCATGTACAACGCCAAATGCATAACGGCTGTCTGTGTAAATGGTCACATTTACTGCATTTTGTCTGCTGTCAATTTGCATGCCTCTATGAGGGCACAGAGTTCAGCTGCCTGAGCTGAGTAGTTAGAAGGCAGTGTAATCTTTTTCAGGATCAGCATACCCTACTATGTCCCTGGAACAGGAGACAGCTTTTTCAGCAGCTGCCACCGCCCTTAAGCACAGCGGGAGTCCTGCAGACACAGGATCTAATTTAGCTGAAAATTAGCCCACTGGTCTCAGCTTGTCTCCATGGTTCTACAAAAGAACAGACGACATACATCCTTTTTTCTCATCAACAGTTTGCACAAATGGTTTTTGTGGATCAGGCAAACCTAATGTTGGAGTGGTTTGTAAGGACAATTTAAGGTTATTAAAGGCATCCTCTGCCTCATTCGTCCATGTAAAGTGTGAGTGTGCATTCAGCACTAATACATGCGCTATTTCTCTCAATGGACCTTCCATTGACGAGTAGTTAGGAATGAAAGCCCTGCAGTAGCCACACATTCCCAAATTTCGGAATTTTCCGTATTGCTACAACTTGAACTGTGGAGAGAGTTTTGCCATTTTCAATTATGTCAAGACCCAAAAAGTGCACTTGTTGTTGGACAAACTGTAATTTGGACTGACTCACTTTATGCCCTTCCTGGGCTAGGTGCCTTAGCAATAAAATGGTGTCGTCATTTTCACACTTTTCTTTGGTTGGGGAACATACCAAAAGATCTACACAACCGAGGAGGGCGGAGCCTGGTGTTAGCATCAGGGGCTAAACTATCCCTCAGATATTGATTATAGATTGTCGTCGACTCACAGTAGCCCTGGCACAGTCTGGTGAATGTATTTGACTTACCATTGAATTGGAATGCAAGCCAGTATTGGCTATCTAGATGAACTGGGATACTGAAAAAAGCATTAGCCAGATCAACAACTGAAAACTACTTACTGTGAGGAGGAACTTGGGCTAAAATGCTATATGGATTTGGAATGTCAGGAACTCTGTTTTACTGCTGCATTTACTGCTTGAAGGTACTGAACAAATTGCCAATCATCAGGTTGGGGTGGTTTTCTAGCCTTTTTTACTGGAAAAATTGGGGTTCTCACCAGTGAGTCTGCGCATGGCACAATTACATCTGCTCTGCGCAGTGACTCAAACACTGGCCTGATACCTTCAATTGCGTCAGGTTTTAAGGGGTATTGTGTCTGCCTGGACCTATAATCAGGTTTGGGGGTGATCACCACGCTCGTTGCACCCCTGATTAGGCCCACATTATGTTTTCCTTTTGCCCATACCACATCGGGAACCTCCTTCAGTCACAGGTGAATTTCCTCCACTGTTCCAGCGCCTGCTAGAAGAGGGAAGAGAAATACTCGACTGAGGTATTCAATTAATGAGACGCTGCGCTGGGCATGTGCCACAATTGTACGTATTTGTTTAAAGACTCTCAATTTCCCATTGTATACCACGGAGAGGTCCTTGGTGGGCTCCCACCTGTGTGTAATGCTGTTATAAAGCCTCACCCATCTACCCATTTCTCTCCAGTCACTGTCAACAGGCTTAGCTAGAGAGATGTGAGGATCAGATCTTTGTATATCATAAAAAGGGCATTGGCCCTCCCTGAGTGTCACAAAGTAGGCACAACATTTTTTTGATCAAAACATGCATGTCAATTTTAATGAATCATTGTTCTGAGAGTCTTCAAACCATTTCTGTTCAAATGGGCCATCAGGGCCTTCAGCCACGTGTGCTGTACAGTGTAATTCTGTTTCAAACATAAACAGTGCCCAATGAGTCTGTTCAGGATCGTGCTAAACTCATCAGGTAATTAGTCACGTCCCTCACCTTATCTGGGTTCAGTTTCCACTCGTATACATATGGGGGCGTTTCAGGACTATATTTCACCAGCTTGAGTTGACCTAACCGGACTTGTAATCCAGAGTCTGATGACTTAAGGGAAATGTGCAATTTACACATTAAATCTCATCCAAGTAAATTTTTCAGGACATCCAGACAAAATTAGAAATGGATGGGTAGTTTGTAGTCTTGTGTGTAGCACAGGTGAGTGGCACAGAGAATAGCTCTGTTGCCACGTGACCAGTCGCCCCCACTGACCTCAGACTATCTGTGGACAATGGTAGTACTGGTGTAATCGCCCGTTGTTGTATAACGGAGTGGCCAGCTCCAGAGTCTACTAGAAATTTTAGCCTCTGATTCTGTACCCACAAATCCATTCTGACCAGGAAGGCCATTTTAAAGCATTCTTGTAGGTCCTTTATGGTGTTAACATAGGCCACGTGAGTTGGGTCCATAGTACTGTTCCAGTCCTGTGAACTCGGGCGTCGGTCATCCTGTGGGCGGTGGGGGAGAGATCTTAGACAAGTCCACCCCCAGGCGAATCATCAGCAGGCAACTCAGTTCATCCGTGGTGGGGCGGAACTCTCTACAGAAGATGAGGAGCTCCACCCCAAATTTTCCTCCATAAACATCCTTAGGGATTGGCAGTTGTTGCTTACTCTCCTTAATGTCTTCCAGAGTCCACGGTCTGTGCACAAAGATAGAACCCTTAGGGCCTGATATTGTGACCATGGGCAAAGTGAGCTCAGGGTGAACCTCCCCGCCTGATGTCGCTCGTACGGGGGTTCCACCCCCGTAGTATGTGTGCCCGATCACAGAATGCGAAGGGGACGACACCTGGGTAGAATCACTGTAGGAGGGTGGATCTGCGTCTGGTGCGGGGCCGGAGGCTCTTTGCGATGGTTGGGCCTGCTGCTGCGGCTGTTGTTGCACTGCCTCTGGCCTTCTTGGCGGGGCGGAGTCCAGGTCGGGGTCTTTCTACAACTTAAGAAACTGAGAAGAGGGTGAGGGCCCTATCTGCTTCATCTCTCTCTTATGTGTTTCTGTCTGCCATAAGCCTTCCAGTCTGCTCTAAACTTCCCTTTACTTTCCTTTTTCTCTAATGAACATCTCAATTGCTCAATCTGTCTTGTACTAAAGCTTCCCTTTTCAGGAAATCCACATTCTTCAACCCACACCTTAATTTGTTCCAGCGCACCAGAACCATAAGTTTTCTTCATATAATCAATTATAGGCGAATTATAGGAACACGCTTCTGCTTACTTTGACTTTTTCCCATTATGTAATATTTTCTTTTCACCCTTCCCAAGTGTTGTTAAGATTTGATGTTATACTATTGCATATTCATCAGAAATTCTGCACGGACATATATTTTCAAAGTTCACTCCTTAGACAAAATATTGCTTTGTGTATTTGCCAGTTTGTCCACCACGATGCACTATCTCTCTATACCTGTGTGCACCAGGGTGTCTTCATCTTCTCTAAACATGACTGCCAGAGATTGCAATTGTGCATGGTGAATTGCTACTGTCTTTCCTCGTGAAAGATTAGTATTGTCCCCAGGACTTCAAAAACTAACGCTCACAGCCCAGCTGTGCCACACCTCGTGTAGACTTTTCACAGGTTCCGTTTCTCTGTTGCTCAGAGTTCGCTCAGTTCAAACTTGGTCAGGATTCAGGAGGCAAACACTATTTCCCTTTAATTTCTTTTAGTTTTACTGTCAGAGAGGATTTTTTCTACTTACTCAGTCCGTGTCTGGTCCGGAACCCAGCGGTCAGCGAACAGACGATCGAACCGCCGTCCTTCTTTACTTTGTGTCTGTGACCACGATTCGAGGGTCCATCCGCAGATCACGTGGGACCCATCTGGGGTCCCACAATAGTAGTGGAAATCTATAAACAGGCAAAGACTGAGCCTTTTAATCATCCCAGAAGAACCTCTTTATTTAGAAGACAGAAGAGACAGATGATAGAAATCTGAAAGTGAGAGGTCTGAGCTCTCCTTCTCACATATGATTATATATAGATTGTCCACCCTGCCCTCACAGAAGAACAGTTGAAACAGGGGTCACTGCCTTTGTACATGCAAGTAAGAAGTTATCAGCCTTCAGCAGAAGGCTATGTTCAAGGAAATGTTTCTGACGCATATAGGGACAGCTAGTTCTGCTATTCTGCAAGTATAGCAGAAGTGACAAAAGGTCAAGGAAATGTTTCTTTGTGCAAACAAGAGCTACATATTTTGTTCACTTTGGTAGTATAAACTGATTGATGTTACATTATTACTAAATTTCCATTACACGTGTGTTATGGATCTAAGTATTGGAAATAGTATTGAGTTGGTGTATGGTGTTATTTGTCTTCCCTGCCTGTGAGTGGTGCTGTTTGTTTGTGTGTTTGGAGTTGTAGGCTGCTGATTGGATGGAAGACTGAAGAGGCACCATTTTTAAACAATGCTGGAAGAGAAGGAGAGCGCTTCGCCTTTCTTCTCCCATCTCCCAACCTGACCATCCCATGCAGAGGGACGAGTGAATAAAGAGTTGATGTTAGAATTCTGGTTAGAAGTGAACTTAACCTATGTATTGTTCATACTGAGTTTTATATTGGAATTTAGTGTTAGTGGTGGAATTCTTTGTTGACTGGGTAACTGTAGGGGTGAGAAGCCATTTTCTTTCCTGTACCTTTTCCGTTGTTTTGGTTAGGGAGTTAGGGCAGTGACCTGTATTTTCTTTTCTTTTCGTTTAGGATACTTAGTGGGGGGGGAATCTTAGTTGGTTTTGTTTATTATTTTGGCTGTGCTTATCCTGACGTTGTTTACCCTGGAGAATCCAGAAAAATTAATTTCTTGGACTGCTAGTTGGAGTAATGGTCATTTTTGAGAGTGGGAGAAGCAAAGGGGAAGCCATTCTTTTCTATGCCCGGTACCCCTAGGCCGGGGCATAACATAAATTGGGGGCTCGTCTGGGTTTGTTCATGATCATCCAGGATTGTTCAGGATCGTCCGGGATCGTTAATTAATCTTTCATGAAGAAGGTGGTATGTTGTTACGGTATGTGGATTATGGTTTTACATATTTCTGGTTGACAAACTCCCCTTTGAGTTAGTATGGAATTTGATTTTTATTGTTTCACGAGAAGTCCTTTACTTCAGGAACTGAATAAGTGTAAGAAGGTGGATTCAATGCTTATTGCTAATGTGTATAATGTGTCAGTGCCTGTGAGCTTGCGGAAGGCAGAGCTGAAACAGCTCTTGTCTG
>JAQQZX010009147.1:0-16176 GCA_030068355.1 Notoglanidium maculatum | reverse complement strand
TCAGGTTTCAACCTTATCCCCTCTTTCTCAAAATAGTCCTCGATGTACGCCCTCTTCTCAGCCTCTGACACCACATGTTACGGGTAACCACTAGCTTCCTGTTTGTATTGTAAAAATGTTTTTACATAGCCTGAAACAGTGAGTCTGACCTCTGGGGGAAATGCCATACTTCATCCATTCTAGCAACCAAATAACTCTTCTCAATGGCCTTGATCAATTCAATGCTAATCCAACAACCTGAAAGTGCTCTTTGCTCATCATTGTTATCACAAAGTGTAGTCTGATTCTCTTGTTCAGCACATGTCCTACAGAGAGGGAACAGTAACTTCCCATTACAATGATAGGGTAGAATGGGGTGGAGCAATGTGCGAGGGGGGTAGACAGTTGCTTTGACTAGCCCATAATAATTCTCCGGAGGTTCAAAGTCTTTCAAAATAATCTGGGGGTGACCAATTGGGTAACTTTCTCGAGCCTGGCAAAATGGGTATAAACTAGTAAAATCCACATACCTAATTTTCTCTTCATCTGTGGTTTTGCGGTAAAGTCTGTAGGCATTTGTCCTACCACCAACGAGACTGTCTCTTGGTTTCAATCACTCAGGGTGTGTGTATGTGGACATAAATGCTATAACTGCAGTATCGCTTTGCTTGGCATGTTTCCACTTACATTCCCACATAATTTCAACTTTTAATCCGTACAACTTGGTAAGTGTTTCCACTTTGTCATCAAACCGTTGTTTTTAAACACCATATGTCACCTTTGACAAAGGGTGGATGTGATTTGGGTTATAACGGCATGTATGACCATGATGCATACAGCCATTAAATTCTAAACCAATTCTATCGCCATCTTTTTCATAATAGCCGTCAAGATAATATTTACCTACCATCACCTCACCACCATTTAAAGCATGTTGTACATCAACATTTCTGCTTGTCCTGATAAATTCTAACCATTCAATGGAAATGCTTGAAAATGCTTTGTATTGTTTAACTTATGCGTTGTTATGTGTCAGGGCTAGCGTGTCTCTGGGGAGAAAATGTGTCTTGTAGACTGTCATACAGCAGGACGTTAATGTGGTTTGACTAAAGGGGTCTAGTTCTGTGCATTCGATAAACTCATTACAGTATGTTAGACATGCCTCTCATAGCAAATTGATGTCGTTTCTACAGTATGTGTACAGCTCTTTTTGAAAGTTGAAAACCCCATTAGCGGCTTCCCTGTACCACTCATCAAACTCTGCTCTGTCTTTATCAGACATAGTGTCATAACCATAATAACTCTTGTCAGGGTAGGGGCTGATGTAATTGTTGTTTTCACGTTTGTTAAATTTGTTGGGGAAATACCCTTTCTCAGCAGTCGACAGATTTAATCCTGCGGTTGTTTTGGCCAAACGCATCAGGATGAAGGAATAACTGTCTATGTACCGCTGCTTAAAACACTCGTCATACATGAAAATCAACCTACACCCCATCATAGCGATTTTTGGCATAACACCACTTTTGGAAAAATGTTCCAACAGAAGAAATTGTCAAACCCTGCCAATTTTTGTGTTGTCAAGCCATGTATACCCCCTATACTTGGGACGTCTAAACCTGCTCAAAAGCTTATCAATACATTCGTACCCTTCTGCTGTAACTTTTCCCCATCAAATGTAATGGCACAGACAAAGTTAGTTCTGTGTTTACCATCCTCAAACCAAGTCTCATAGTCAAAGAAAATATACTGGTTGTCTGTTTTCTTTTCTTCAGTTTAATAGGTTGTATGTAACACTCATCTTTAGCGGCGGGTAACATATCCTCACCACAATGGACAAAATGACCGATCACACATTTGTGGGGTTTTGGGTTTTTTACACTAACATGACAGCGTCTGTTACAGCCCTTGCAACATTTTGTGACATCACACGGTGCTACCGACACTTACAAGCATGATCTCTATGATTGCTATACCCTGTGTGACAAAACTGACAGACATAAGAAAAAGAAAATTTTCACCTAGAAAAGCATTGAGATTCACTATACGATAGTAATGACCATCGTGGAGGTATAAGAATACTGTTCTATATTGTGGTGTCTCACTTGTCTGATATTTGTATAACACCCCTGCATTTGTTCTGTAGAAGACAACAATTTTGATACACACATACTCTCAAACATGGAAACATCCTTAAATCTAATTTTCTGCTGTACTGTTAAACCAACTCGCATCTGCATGCCTGCAGCCAACATCTCTAAAATATCGGCAGATTGGTGTGGGTTCAGATAATGGCGCAAGATAAATTGTAAAGCAGAGATTATTCAAAATATTAACAGGACAGAATAAATTCATTTTTTTTTACTAATGACTTCATTATGTGCAATATCACGGAACTTATACAATTTAACAGAATAATACATAAATACATAGTTCAGTATTGATTGCATATAAAATATCATAGACAATATTTCTATCTGTACAATGTTAAAAACACATTTTCTTACCTACAACATCCAACTCTGAAAGGTTAGATCGCTTTGTCGGTTTGTCAGTAGACTTGCTCTCCAGATGCTTTCTCTTTGTCAGTTTATCAGTAGGGTTGCTCTCCAGATGCTTTCTCTTTTGACTGACTTTACGTCGGAATGGCTTGGATTGTGCTGGCGATTCAAGTTCTGGCCTTAGAATATCATCCACCAGCTTTTGTAATTCTACAGAACATCAAAATGACAGTGTTGGATTGTTGTCAGAATTTTATAAAAAATTATACGAATATACGAAATATGTTCTACACTTACCAAGAATTTGTGACCATACACCCCCACTTTGGTCACACACTAGCGGTGTAATTATTTCGCCAGACACTGTAGGTATAACAAACATATTTAGTTAACAAAACACCTATGTAGTGGTGAAATGAAATTTTCAAATATATTTAATCGTATTAAACTAGAGGTGACTTACAAAGATGGTCGAGTCCATCAATTGGACAATTTGCATTAGAGGTATTACCTAAGATATAAACAGGCTACCTGTTAAATAAAACAAAACAATGCCATCAGCCAATCTAAAACAGTCTGTAACTTACAATGAAACAAATAAATAAACTTACTTTAAGTAAAGGAAGCCATCCTTGTTGACCTTATCCTGGTGCTCTTCTCAACACATCTTGAATGATAAAGAAAACTGAAGTCTCTTAGAGACTGTATACGCTATAGAGTCATTCGCATTTGTAACAAATGAGGACTGGCTTTTGGCCAGCACTTGTGGGGACATGCCCAGACAAAACACCCCCAACATGGATTCCAACATGGACCAGCTGTTTGACCCCCTCCCCACCCCATTCAAAATGACAGACAGGGTCACAAATCTATTTGAATGACAGTTTGACAGGACATGTAGGGTTAGGGTCTGAATACACACTCACCCCATACAGTGTGACAGACAGGGGCATAAATCACTTTGATTGACACCCCCGGTAGGGAGGGGTAGGGGCCATAAATCACAGGAGTCATCAATCACGTTGATTGATAGTTTGACAGAAAGTGTAGGATATATACTACTCACATTCTCTGCAGGTATTTATGTATTTTACTATGTCACTGGATATTTTAGGCCATTAGAACCAGTTTTGAGCAAGGTCTGTGGTTTGTTCCACCCCTTAACATCCCCTGGGTCCTTTGCTTGTTCTATACAGGATACAATCTTGCTTGCTTTCATCTCATCAGCTGCAATTCAGAGGGCAGATTGTTCTGTTTGCCATTTTCCAAGTTTTACTGAATTTTTAACTGTTCCAGTTCTTTCTGTGCTCTCATCAGATCAATAGTTGACAGTTGCTCCAAAGACCTGCCAACCAGATGTATAGGAGCTGCAGTGATGTCTGGAATGCATTCTGGTGGGGTACCCAATTGAATCCCACTCATCCATGTACTCTGGTATGTTTCTCGACAGCAGGTCAGCATCAATATTTTTATTGTCTGTATGGTTTTGGATGTTAAAATCAAAGATAGCCAATGATGTAGGCCACCTATGCCCCATGGCATTGGGCTTGGCTGATGTTAGCATGTAGGTGAAAGGGTTATTAGTTTGCATACTGAACCTTGCTCCATTATAGACAAATGTTAAATTTATTCTCAACAGCCCATTTAAGCACAAGAAACTCAGGTTTGTTATGACAGTATATGGTTTTGTGTTTTGTTTCTCTTCTGCTCTCCCTACAATTCTCACTCATTCAGGTTTTTCCAGCAATGTCCTGCACTGCAACATGGTCCTGTCCAATTGGTCCATCAATGATGACATCACCATGACCGCATCATAAAATCATCTAGGTCATTCATGACTCAGCTGGCACTTCTCAGTCACACTTCTCTGAGTCTTACTTCCCTCTCATTTCTCATTTCTTTCTCTCTGAGCATATTCATTATGTTTGTAACATGCTGCAATTATAGATTTTAGAGACAAGCTGTTAGTTTTTGGTTACGCTTGTAATTTGTTATGAATGGTAATTGTTAAAGACAAGCTGTTGCTCTTGGTTGCATTTGTAAATATTTCACTTCATCTAAACTGACTGCCACCCAGTTTCAGGTAATGCCTAAGTTCACTTACATTTTGCAGCACTTTGTAAGTGATCATTGTAATTCTGCTATGTACTGTTTTCAGTTTACATTTTATACTGATGTACAAAGCGATCGAGACACATAGGATACACACACTTGCTGACTGTTTAGACATACTTGGCAAAGCGATGCGTCACCCCTGTGATTTCTTTGGGTAGACTAGTTCAGTGCGGTTAGCTAGAGTTTTTTTGTTTGTTTATTTTTGTTTTGCTAGATAGGTCATAGTTTTAAAAGCATGTGTCAGGAAAGGATATTTTGTTTTATGAAGTTATTTTCTTTGTATGCCACCTAAGAGGCCTGTACTGGTGTTGGTATTGTTTTATTTTCTGTTTGTATCAAAATTCCCAACAAAACTTTGTAAATAAATTTGTAGCATGAGTTTTGGTGTGACCTTGTCTTGTTGAATCCAGATCATAATCACAATATCCATAAATATGTTACTCCCTATATTATCATATCCCTTTTAATAGCCACTCGGGACATAACAGGCTGGGGTATGGGATAGTTCTGCTTAGAGGAACTTAGTTTCCTGATAGCAAATGCCACAGGCTTCAATCCTTTTGGATGTTCCTGATAAAGCACAGCACCAGGTCCTTTAACACTAGAAGTGAACACTCAGAATTGCAGAGTAATTGGCAATAAATCTTCTATAATACCCACAGAAGCTAAGGAATGACCTTATTGTCTTGAGATCTGTGGGCTGGGGCTAATTTGTGATAGCTTCAACCTTGGACGGGGGATTACTCCTTCTCTCTCTCAGAGGGAGCTGAAGTAGGAGCTGACTAGCAAAAGATCTGATTCCATGGCACCCATAATCAGCTGCTCAACATCAGGACAGCTAGCCTTACCAGACGGACCCCCACCTCACTTCACCACTTTGTTTAGTGTCTGTTCTATTTTCCATAGAAAGTCAGACAACTTCTCTCCTTTTCTTTTCTGCATTATCCATAAGGAATAATACAAATATTCACCAGTTTCAGCTTAGCCAAAAGCTTCATCAAATGCCTTTAAGCATGCCTCTGGGCTACCGTCTGTATCAGCATCACACATAGACTTCACAATCTTGAGTGTGGGCACCCTCAGACTTTCCATTATTCTACACCATTTCTCTTTACCAGAAGCATCATTCTCCACAACATTAGCTTAGCCAGTTTTAGCCAATGTCAAACTGTTCTTCCAGAGCTTGGGTAGGCAATGTTCCTTAAAAAATCCACAATCATCTATATCCACTGCACTCACCATATGAAGTTTTCTCAAGTAGCTCACCCATTGCACAAATTATCGACTTGCAGAGGTCTCAAACAATTAATCACCCACTACTGCTTTTAAATATTCTATTGTGTTCTTCTCAGCCTGCTGTAAGCCCTGCAGTCTAGTAATGAAATTACCAGCCTCTGCTAGCACTCTACTTGAATTAACAATAAGCCAAGGCAGATGTCCACCAGGGGCAGCACTTCAAGGCAGAACAGCAGATCTCACTGTTTCTCCCTTTTCCTCTCACAACACCATAAACTGATAATGCTGACAATGTTCTTTCTTCCGTCTAACTCATGCACATCCAAGGAATTTCACTGTATGAATAGCATCTTCTTTAACATTAACCTCCTAATCCTCTGAGATGAATACTATCAAGGCATGAGTCACTACAAGGCCCTCACTTTCACACCACCTTTGTAGTTCTTCTCTTTCTCAGACAAGTGCTCCGTCATGATAAAAAAAAAATACAATTTTACCTTAAAGTCAGTTAGGTTCACTTGTCCTCTAGCCTAACTGGTGCACTCTTTGGAAGCCCCAAAATCACTGAACCCCCCCCCCCCCCACAAAACTCCCAGTTCTCAGCTACCTAAAATGTATCCCAGCAGTGCCTACATTTATATAATGCTCTTTGTACACCTCTATACTAGGGCCACCTAGTAGGTTGATATAATTGGTTGATATAAACACATTGACACACTATAGACGGATTTCAGTGATAGAGACAACAAACAGGTAATGCACCAAGTCATTGTGTTTATTACTAGAATATAACTGAGAAATACCACCAGTCCAACTGTGGTTCAGAATCCTTCCTGTCTCACCCTGCAGACTCCTCTAAAATCTGAGCTAGCCAACTGAGAGCAAGTTAATGGTAGCAGGCTAGTAACAGCTATGCCTTCTGTTGCTATTCAAGTAAAACTTTGATAAGAAATTGTCCTTTTACACAGCACACTACAAGTGTGCAACATAATTAGACTACCGGTCTGATAATCATACACTGACACACAATTTGTTAAACATTACATCATTTTCGCACTATAGCAATTGATTGGCCTTCTTTTTTCCCAGAGCATATCCCAAAGTATTCATGTATGTACACTACAGACCACAAGTTGGGCCCACTCTTGGATTTAAAAAAAAAAATGACACTCTTTTGTCAAATTTGTATTACAAGAAAATATTAGAAATACTTAAAATATTTAACTGACTGGTTTTCAATATTTTATGACTTTCTGCAACACATTATTTAACCATAAAGGTTGAAACTATTGGTTTTTAAGAAGACATATCAGGTTTGTCTTTAGTGCATTGACATTCACTTTGTGTTGGGATTCTACTTACTAATGTCAGAACCTGATTGGCCTCCCTTGATTGTGTCTTACGTAACCAAACAATGGCCACCTGTGTGCCTTGTCCCAGATCAGTTTGTGAGCGGTTTAATGCACTGTCTGCTCTTCATTTCAATCTTCTGTTGTACAATATCACAACTGATAAGTCAGACTTTTGTGTTATATAATCATTTACAGTCAGTTACATTTGTTTTAAGCATTTCTAATATTTTCTTATAATTAAAGTTTGACAAAGCAGTATATAGTTTATTTATTTATATATTTGTTTTTAAATCTGAGGGTGCATCCAAACTTCTGGCTTGTAGTTTATATGTATGAGTGAATGGGTTTGTGATAAATTTACTGACTATTATTAACTGCATTAACCTCCAACTGCATAACTCCCAGGACACCCCACCCAACCCTATAATGCTCAGGCTAATTATTTAACTATTAGTAGTAAAATTAGTAGTAATTACCTTCTGTGTTGATAAAGCCTTATCCAAGTTAATAATACTTTGGTGTTAAGCTGCATTCTTTCCGATCTCAATTCCTGTCTATTTATTTCCTCTGCTCAGTGGTGTTGTGCAAAGCACTGGTGTTCCTGCATTGTGTTTGCCCTATGATTTCTCTTGTTCTTCATGTTCTTGTTCTTCTCTTGTCCCCTGCTTGAATATTTCATCCGTCCTTTCTTTATGCTGACAGCAGACACAAGATACTAGCCTGAAAAGACTGTCCTAATGGCTTGTCTTGTAAATATAGAAAAAGAACTGGAGGGGTATGGGTGGGGGGACTATGGTGAGGGTTGGGGTCTGGGACGATTAATGTATAGCTTTATGGTAGCATTTGCCCCTTCCTAGGCATGGATGTCAAGCCGTCTATTACTGTCTTGACTGTCCTTCTCTTTGTGTATCAGTCCATCTGTTGCTCTTCCTGTGTTTCTCTTAAACTGTCTAACTAGAAAGTTTCATTTGTTTTTAAAGCTCAACTGAATGTTCTTATTTTATCAACTGAATTTGCATTTATGTTCCTTCAGGGCTATGTAAGGTTTCATTAGTCTTGTTAGAGGTATGTCTATCTTTGGTTATGTCTAAACCCATGGGATAACAGGTAATTTTAGTTCTTAAGGTGGCTTATCAGCTTTTTCTACTGGTACAGGGCTCTAATGAGATGAAGCCAGAATTTGAGAGCAAGCAAGCATTAATTAGTCCAAGTATGCAAGGAACAAGGAGGTGTTAATAATGATTTTTTAAAAATGCAGCACCATGCAAGATGCCCATTCAATTATTTTATTCCACCCCAGTACATTTTTTTTTACCTGTTTTTTTTTATTTTTTATCCCTATTCTCATTTTTTACATACATTGTATAAACAACAGATGGCTTCTGAGTCAACCAGTGAAAGGACAGGATATTCAAATCCAAGGTTACATGCTATCTCTGTTTCACTGAAACCTCTTCTTCTGAAAATGCATATGAAATAACTTCAACACACTCACCCACAGTGTCAGCAGTCATTGTTCTGAACTTCCCTTCCTCATTAAAACTCTCATTGGTCATTTACCAAATCCAAGTATTTTAAATATGCAAATGCATGGTAAAAACTGATGCACTGAATTATTAAAATAATTCAGTTAAAATATACTAGATGAATTAAAATATAATGAACACAAAATTGCCAAAAGAAACTAAACTAAATAGGAAATGCAAAAATATGTTAATTTTATATATTTTATTCATGTGAAAATTATGTACACATATGAAGTAAATTATTTGAATGTTTAGGTCTCAATTTGGACATCTCACACTACACAATGAATTTAGTCTATGAATATTCATAACTGTTTTTGTTTGTGATTTATATATTTATACATAATCTCAGCAGAATTCTTTTGGGAGCCAAAATGTTTAAAATATCCATCTTTTTACTAGAGACATGTTTTAATGAAAAACAGCACAGACATCTGCCTCAATATGGCCACTAAGGTCTAATTTATACTCATGTTCATGTCTCTCTATGCACATCAGGACATTGTGCTGGATGCTTGCATAGAGTGAAGTACTCATTCTTGAGGTGTCTGTATTCAGCAGTATGATCAGCATTTGTATTTAAGCACTTCATCTGAACCAATATTTATATCCACAGTTCTGTCAATCACAGATTGATGATGCTTTAGATTTTTAGGTTTTATTGAGCTGATGTGAATTACATCACCTACATTGTCTTTAATGGGAGACTGTTAGAAGAAAGACAAAGTAATGTGTAATCCTGCAGGAGTTAATTGGCCCTTGTAATAAACTGCAGCCTGTATATAGCCTCACACTTTGTATAATATATTTATATCATGATGTAATTTTCAAAAATAAATCCATTACACTGTTATGTGATCATATTGTCAACAGTGAAGCAAACACAGGGGGAAAACTTGTATTCAATTATACTTGCTGTTCAGTTACTTGGGAGACCTTTTTCTAAGGACTCTGGTCTGAAAAAATAGCAGAGTGAATATGTTTAATGATGATGCAGTGGTTAGCACTGTCATCTCATAGCAAGAAGGTTCTGGGTCGGAACCTCTAAATTGCCCATAGGTGTGAATGGTTGTTCATCTCCATGTTAGCCCTGCAACCCTGACAGATAGGCTGTAGAGATCATAGAAGGATCAATGGAAGATTTTTAAACTAAGATATTTACAGAGCATTTTTCTTCCATTTCTGTTGCAGTAGATTTATAAATTGTACCAGTGAGACAATGCTGGTCAGATTATAATGATTAGGAATATGGGTCAGAGATACCATGTGAACTAAATCTGGTCATCTAAACTATGTTTAACTAAAATACATTGGTGCTTGAAAGTTTGTGAACCCTTTAGAAGGTTCTATATTTCTGCATAAATATGATTTAAAACATAATCTGATTTTCACAGTCCTAAAAGCAGATAAAGAGAATTAAACATCCATCCATCCATTATCTATACCGTTTTATCCATCTGGGTCGCGGGGGAAGCTGGAGCCAATCTCTGCAGACTTTTCGGGCGAGAGGCGAGGTACAACCTGGGCAGGTCGCCAGTCCACTACAGTACCAACACAGAGCCAGAATTAAACAAATGAAACAAAAAATAAAATAAAACTTGGCCATTTATTTATTGAGGAAAATGACGAAATATTACAAGTCTCTGAGTGGCAAAAGTAGGTGAACCTTTGCTTTCAGACCATCATGTCCAGCAATAACTGCAACTAAACACATACAATATTTCTATTGGACTAAGGTCAGAAATTTGACTTGGCCATTCCAAAATAATAATTTTATTCTTCTTTAACCATTCTTTGGTAGAACAACTTGTGTGCCTAGAGTTGTTGACTTGCTGCAGATGGGATAAGGATTTTATGTTGGAATGCAGTGTTTTCATTTTTCCAAACCTAACTTCTCATTACAGTTTTTTCCTGATTGCTTAGACACTTCTGAAACTATAGACTATTTTTGCAAACTTTTACACACTGACCACAAAACCTTACACCAACCAGCAAAACATTATACATCTTTTGAAAAAGCAAATATTTCTTGCAAAACTCTTCAAAATCTTTTTTTTAAATGTGTTTTTGTGTCAATACAGTAAAACTTTACCAATAAAGCACCAAATACACACAGACAGTATAAATGAAAAACACTCCAAAAACAATTGCTTACATACACGTAGCTAACACACATACACAGAGGGATTCCAATGTGTAAAGTATGGATGTGTATTTTGAGCATAACACACTATCAATACAAATAATAGGATAAAAGTTTTTTTTCACTTGTAAAACAGCAAAAGTACAACAGATGAAAAAAAAAAAAACATTTGTGCTAGGAGAAAATCAGAAATAAACTGGGCTACATCTCGCCCATGCCCTGGCCTTAAGACTTCATCCACATCTCATGCAGTGTTGTCTTAATCTAAGCAGCATGGAAAGTATGGCCTGGAGTGCCAAATAGCAAGTATGATCCCTGATTGATATCTCTACAAGCCTCCTCCATTGCCTGTGGAAGGGGTATGCAATGGTGGGGCTGGTGATCATTCATCTTCCAACATCATGCAGAGAATAATTCCTTAATGGCATTCAAGAACAGAGAGTATGGGGGCAGATTGAGTGCCATGAAAAGTGAATGACCTGTGAACCAATTGCAGACCACAGCAGACCAGTGAAAACTAACATTGTCACAGATGATAAAATACCAGGACAAATTAATATATCAGCTGTTTTATTTGGTCTTTGAAAGAGATTCTTTCAAAAGGGACGTACAGCTGCTTCATCCTAAATGTGTTTTAGTAGATGAGGCAGAGAAGAGAGACTCACCCTGTTGACATTTTGGAATATGACGTTATTTGCTATGTGGTCCTGCAGTTCTCTGAGCATTATGTAGTTATTTGCAGTAACCATATTTGCAATGTAGGACTCCTGCACTGGAGCAAACAGTAGACCTCTTCGACCAGATGCTGGATTTCTTACAGTTCTGTAACAAAATTGGAATGGATTTAGTAATAGATTCTTCTCATTATGAAAGTACAGTGCATATTGCTGTACCAGTAAGACTACAGTAGCCTACTAGTAACTTATCAGTTCTCATTTTGAACTATACAGTTGATACCTGCTTAAGTATAGTGGCTCAGATTTGGTTAAATTATGCCATCATGTCATCATGTCATCATGTCTGAAATTGTCAAACTTTATACTCTGGGCTCAACAAGAGGTTATTTATATTAGATTGACTGCCTGAACAAGTGTCTCACTGTCTCCTGTTCTGTCTGTTTCGGTTGTAATTCTCTATACTCTGAAACTGAACGTAAGTAAGAAGAATAACACATTCTTAACTAATCAGAAGCATGCATACAATTCAGAGGCTTCTCTTGCAGTATAGCAGCAGATAGGATGTGTTGTGATATATATAAACTGAAATTTCAAAATGGAGCTCTCAGAGACATTAGGTGTTGTCTCTTCTCTGAACCCTCATGAACATGTTCATTATATAAATAAACTTTATTTTCCTTGCTGATAAGTTTGGTTATTATTTGAGTATAGAATAATTTTTACAACATTCCATTGCCTGCCCTCCCTCATGCTCAACACGGACAACACAGTCACACAGTCACTCCAATTTCATAATAGTTATTTATATTTTCTAACTCTCCTTTCTCTTCCTCTCCTTCTTCTTGTCCTACTTCCCCTCTTCCTTCTACTCCTCCCCCACTTACCTCTTACCTTTACCTCCTTCTCATCCGCCTCCTTGTCTTCCTCTAGTTTTCACCCCTCTAACTTTCTGTCTAATGTTGGCCTCCATTGTTGTCCTAACCAAACATTTATCTGTTGCCTATTTATAGTGATTAAGTTCTGATTTGTAAGTGAACTCATTATTTAAAAGAGTTTTCAAATATGTCGGTGTGGAAAAGCCATTGGCAAAATAGTAGCAAAATAGAGATCAATGTTTAAAGTCTTGCTAGAAGTGTGGTCTAAAGTTGCACACTGAGTGTAATTTGTGTTTAAGCAGTAAGATGTGTTTCAGATCACAAACTGAGTATAAAGCAGAGAATGTGCATTCAGTTTAGCACACTTGGTAAACGCATTGGCCACACGTGTTTCAAAGATAGTGCTTCAAGACTCACTGTTGGTGTTTAAGCATTCAGAAAAAAAATTAAAACAAAAAAGTTCCATGTCTGTGAAGCTGTCATTGAGGTTCAAAGAATCCTGAATGGAACCAGTTCAACAAACTGAAAATAGGGGGTATCAGAAAGGTGCAAACCTTCATAAACAGCTCCCTTAAAAGAATCCTCCACATCTGTTGACCAGACAAGATCAGCAACACTGATCTCTCCCAGGATAGACCATGGGCCTAACTTCATAGAATTCTACCATAGCAGCTGCAGACGGCCACATCTTTGAAGAAATGTCTGCTATAGTATGACATTTATTATTAATGTATTTGTTAGAGACACTGTAAGTCATCAACTGGTCAGTCAGTAGCAAAATATAACTAACACTCTGCCCATGCTCTTGGTGGTACAGTTTTACCTCAGTCACTGTGAAAATGTGTGCGTGTGTGTGAGAGAGCGAGGGAGGGGGAGAGTGAGGGAACAAATCTTTATGTCTTGATTTGTAACAAATAATATAAAATAATGGCAAATAATAATACTGTTTGGGTCCTAGAATTGAAAATAATTTCAATTTCAATTTAGTGTAAGCTGCTTAATGTCTTAGCCAACTTCTTATTATCTACTGTACTGTGCAAAAGGCTTGAGCCACCCCACACCCCTCAATTATTTATATTTTTCTAGGAAAATGAGACAGTAGGTACAGTGATTTATTGCAACATGTGTAAACATGTATGTAAATACAGTATAGAGCACAAAGACAGTTTATATAGTTTTAATGAGCTTTAAAGCCAATATTTGGTATGACCATCATTATTCTTCAACATGGCCCAAACTCTCTTAGGTAAGCTTTCTTGTAATTTCTTTAAGTAGTCTTCAGGAATAGTTCTCCAGGCTCCTTGACAGACATTCCAAAGCTCTTCTTTGGATGTTGGCTGCCTTTTGTTCTGTTCTTTGTCAAGATGATCCAACACTGCTTCAATAAGGTTGAGCTCCAGGCTTTAGGGAAGGCCAATAAATCACTAATAGTGTTCTATTGTGGGGGTTTTTTCTACTGAGGTATGTAGAAAGCCTGGAGAACCTGAGGAATATCAAGACTGCATTAAAAATACAAGAAAGTCTGTCTCTTTAAAACAAAATATGAAGAAATGAGGGATGGCTCAAGACTTTTGCACAGTACTGATAAACAATTCAGCATTCAATTATTTAGAAAATATATAATAAATGCTACTTAAATATGTTAAGAAGATTTAAAATTTAATAAATGTGTCTGCAGTACTACAGCATATGTAAAGCTATTAATATTTAATATCAATTTAATTTTAATATTTGTAGATGTTACTAATACATACTGTATATCATATTAAAATAGAATGCATGCCCTTTCACACAACACAAATCTGCTATTGTCATTTTTCTTTTCTAACTATAAATGTTTTCTAACTATAACTGTTACAGGATTACAAAATACAAATAAATTTCTTTGTTGTTCTCAGTGATCTGCTGCAGTGTTCTAGAATTCTATTGTGGTATACAGGGTTAAACAGCTCTATAAGTTTATACTACATAACTAAATACGTAACATTCCCATGTCAGAAATTTATATACATTTATTAAATAATTGTTCTGTTAGCACAGAGGTTTGACTTACAAACAAAAGCCTTTCCTATTTACTTGTCATAGGTAAGAACTTAGATTCAGACATTGAGACAAGATGACACAGTCTATCCCCTAAACACTTCTTAGATCTAACTCTCTCACACTGCTTATAGCCCATGCACCTCTTGAAGTGTATAATGATGAGAGTATCAATCAGGAAAGATACAGTGCATTTTATGGCAGGATGGACCCCCCAGTGCATTAGGGTCCCCCAAAGATGTTATATGCTAATTTGCTTTCTGGGAATGAGTTTGTGAAACAATGGCAAAAATTCCCCTGTGTAGACCAGGATGCTCCAGTATGTTTGCGTGTGTGTGTGTGTGTGTGTGTGTGTGTGTGTGTGTGTGTGTGTGTGTGTGTGTATAAGACAAACACACATTGCAAAATATAAAACAGTATATTACTCATTATTATTTCATAAAATGAGTAAAATGTATGATACGTTTGATGTGACCACATTGTTCCTCATGAAATACAGATTGAAATTGATCCCTAAGGAATACTGTAGTGCTTGAAACTTTATATATTATATATTATATACAGTATTATTATATATTATATATATATATTATATATTTATATGAATATTATAATCTTCTACATAAATATGACCTAAGCATGATCAGATTTTCCATGTACTAAAAGTACATAAAGAGAATTCAACAAATGAGACAAAAGTATTATGCTTGATAAATTTTTTATTGAGGAAAATGATCCAATATTATATATCTGAGTGGCAAAAGTATGTGAACCTCTAGGATTAACAGTAAATTTAAAGAGTAAATTAGAGTCAGGTGGTTTCAATCAATGAGATGACAATCAGGTGTGGAATGGGAGCCCTGTTTTAAAGAACAGGGATCTATCAACGCTTGATCTTCACAACACGTTTGTGGTAGTGTATCATGGCAAGGAGAATTGTGAGGACCTCAAAAAAGAGTTGTTGATGTTTATCAGATGGGGAAAGGTCACAAAACAATCTCTGAATAGTTTGGACTCCACCAATCCACAGTCAGAGAGATAGAGGAAATTCAAGATCATTTTACCCCGTCCAGATTTTGTCGACCAACAAAGATCACTCCAAGAGCAAGGTATGTAATAGTCTCTAAGGTCTCAAAGGAATCCAGGGTAACTTCTTAGCAACTAAGGGCCTATCTCACATTGACTACGTTAATGTTCATGAGTCCACCATCTGGAGACCACTGAACAACAATGGTTTTAATGGTAGGGTAGCAAAGGGGAAAGCCATAGTTTTCCAAAAAGAACATTGCTACCTATCTACAGTTTGCTAATGATAATGTGGACAAGCCAGAAGGCTATTGAAAAAATGCCATAATAGATGAGACTCCATCACCCTTTCTCACCTCTATGCCTCTCCATACTCTATCTGTGCATTTGTTTTTTCTGCTCTTGTCCAGCTGTTGTTAACTTGTCTCTTCTTCTCCTTCCTCATCTGGATCTTGCTCCATGTCTTTGCAGATATCCACTCCTTGAGTCTTGTGTTCTATCACCTCCTAATAGGTTGCTGTAAGAGTCTATTTAATGTTTTGCCCCTGGGTGTCCAGCTTTTCCTCACCTTCCAGCATCTCCTGTAGAACCAGTAACTTGTTGGTCAGTGTTACACTCCAGCACTAAGTGCATCGGGTAACTAGATGGAATATATTAGCATGTTGGTGATGAGGGAATTAAATAACAACCAAAGGACGGGTTATTTGAC
>JAQQZX010009100.1:0-16178 GCA_030068355.1 Notoglanidium maculatum | reverse complement strand
CAGTATATGTGCCAGTATACATTAATCTGGCATTTTTAAACTTTTTTCCCAGGTGTAATTTTATTTTAGGTATAATATTTGGAAAAACAAATAGTCTCAGAATTTACAGATATCTCTGATAAAACGATTCTATGAAGTTCCTTTCATGCAACTTTCCTCCCATGATTAATAGCCATTTTTGGGGGAGAGGGGGAATGGAGGGCTTTCCTGAAAACACACTACAAAATACAATCAGCATTTATGTATCATGGCAGGCAGTGTTGTGAATGAAAGTGATAAATGAGTAATGTTCATGTTCACATGTTTGGTGAATGGTGAACTGAACAAATCAGTTTGCAACTTATTAGTTGATGATTAGTTGCAAACTCATTCACAAACATCAGAAGAAGAACCAATATGTTTCACAGTGGCAGCCGAGGATTTATGGCACTTGGCAAGTGTCCAGCATGGCTAGTTCTAAAGCCACAGTACTACTTAAGTTTTCTTGCATAAATCAGTACAGATTCCAATGGTAAAAAAATCACATCTTTCAGCTAACAACTGTAATACAGTCAATGGTGGAGTCAATGGTGTACCAGCCTGTAATGTGTTTTATATTTTTGAACTGCAACATGATTTGGTTCATGCATCCTAAGGACATTCTAATGCATCTACAGTATAGCATTACTGCCCCTCTGTTTCACTTTCTGTTTAATAAAAATTTATATAGAACTGAATAATATTTGTAAACTGTTCTGCTTTAACTTTATGATATGTTAAGCAGTAGAACATGCTTACATTGTTATTTTGTTGCTTTTAAAAGTAGTGTCTGTCAGAGATTTTATAGCAGTATACACTAATTTGTTTAGTTTGAGACGTGGGAGTGATTGGGGGGCTAGGGATAAGGCATGGCTGGACACAAGTGCAGGATAAGAGACGGAGGTAAAAGCGGTATGGTGTTTATTAAAAGGTACAATAATGGCAGGCAGAAAGAGTAATCCAAAATACAGACAGGGGTTGAGCAATCAGCAAACAGAGTAACACGGGTTAGGCAATAAACAGTAATCCACAACAGAAAAATAGAAAATCCATACACAGAAATCAAACATGAGTATGAAGGCTCAGCAGTAGTGTCACGGAGGCCAGACTAATGCTTAGCAAAAAGTCAGAGTGCATATGAACGTCCTTTTAAACATGCCGTAATTGTCCATAAATTAGATGCACCTGCATCCACCTGATTGGCCTCATGGCTGGGAGCAGGTGCTCACGGTAACTGTAGTCTGTGTAATCTCCATTTGAACTCATAAGTGCACACTTCAGCTTTGAGCTCTTCCCAGATGAGGGCATGGGCAGGAACTCAGGCAGGAACTCAGGCATAGCTGCAGGCTTGACTGGAGACACTGGAACTGGAGCAGGCTCGGTGAGCATTACTGGAACTGGAGCAAGCTTGGTGAACGCAATTGGAACTGGAGCAGGCACGGTGAGCAAAACTGGAACAGGAGCAGGCTCTGTGAGCGCGGCAGGAACAGGAGCAGGCTCTGTGAGCACGACAGGAACAGAAGCAGGCTCTCTGAGTGCAACAGGAACAGGAGCAGGCTCTGTGACCATGACAGGAACAAAAGCAGGCTCTGTGAGCACGACAGGAACAGGAGCAGGCGCTGTGACTTGCACTGTGGAACAAGCACTGTGATTGAGACAGAAACAGGCTCAGTGACTGTGACTGGAACTGGAACCGAAACAAGAACAGGCTCCGTGATTGTGACTGGAATTGGAACGGGTTCCATGACTTTGACAGTCTCTGTGACATTTGGAGGAACAATCTCTATGACTTTTAGAGGAACGGTCTCGGTGACCTCAATGAGAACAGTCTCTGTTGCGTTTAGAGGAATAGTCTCTGTGACGTTTAGAGGAACAGTCTCTGTGACCTCAACTGGAACAGTCTTGGTGACGTTTAGAGGAACAGTCTCTGTGACCTCGACAGGAACAGTCTCTGTGACCTTTTGAGGAACAGTCTCTGTGACCTCAAGGGGAACAGTCTCTGAGACTTGAGCTTTAACTGTTACTGGAACAGGAGCAAGAGCAAGCTACATGACAATGAATGCTGCTGGAACAGAATCAGGAATGGACTCTGTGACTTGAGCTGTTAGTGCTACTGGAACTGGAACGGGAGCAGACTCCATGACAGTGACAGGAACTGTAATTATGACAGAGACAGGTTCTGTAACCTGGACAGGAGCAGGATCAGGAACAGTTCTCGAGGCTTGGACCAGAACAGGTGCTTTAGCTTGAGCTGGAACAGGTGCTTTAGCTTGAGTTGGAACAGGTGCTTTAGCTTGGGCTGAAACTTGTTCAGTAGCTTGGGCTGGAACGTGCTCTGTAGCTTGGGCCGGAACTCGTTCTGTAGCTTGTACCGGAACTCATTCTGTAACTTGGGCCAGAACTCATCCTGTAGCTTGGGCTGGCATGTGTTCAGTAGCTTGTACTCTCACTGGAATAGGTTCTGTGACTTGTACTCTCACTGGAATAGGCTTTGTGATGTGTACTGGAACAGGCTCTGTGATGTGTACTGGAACAGGCTCTGTGATGAGTACTGGAACAGGCACTGAGACTTGCACTGGAACAGGTGCGGAGACTTGCACTGGAACAGGCATGGAGATGTGTATGTGAACAGGCTCTGAGACATGTACGGGAACAGGTTCTATGACCTTGATGTGAACAGTCTCTGTGGCCTTGATGTGAACAGTCTCTGTGGTCTTGACGTGAACAATCTCTATGGCTTGGAGAGAAGAGGGCTCTGGCTCTGAGACTGTGGCTGGAACAGGCTTTGGCTCTGGCCCAGTGACTTGGACAGGAGCAGGCTCTGGCCTGGTGACTTGGACAGGAGTGGGATCTGGCTCTGGCCCATTTACTTGGACAGGAACAGGAATAAGTGCAATGTGAGCGACTGTGGCTTGAACTGGAGTGGGAACAGGAACTGGAAGAGGCTCCATGTTTGTGACTTTGGCTGGAACGGGAGTGGAACTAGGAACTGGAACAGGCTCCATGAGAGCGACTTTGGCTGGAACAGGAGCAGAAACAGGAACATAAGTGGGCTCTGTGCTAGTGACTTTTGCTGGAACTGGAACAGGGATGGGCTCTGGGAGAGTGACTGTGACTGGAGCAGCTTCTGACCCTTGTGGCAATCCAGACTTGGGTTCAGGCATAGTTATGGTGACATGCTCAGGTGAAGATTTTGCCTCCGGTGTGGACTTGGACTTTGATCTGGAACTGGACTTGGAACTGGACTCTGGCACAGACATGGAACTGGACTAGGGCACAGACATGGAACTGGACTCAGATGCAGACATGGAACTGGACTCTGGTGCAGACTTGGAACTGGACTCTGGTGCAGACTTGGAACTGGTCTTGTTGAGGACTTGGGCTTGGACTCTGGGGTGGTAACCTCTTTTTTGGCCATTTGAGGTAGCTCAGGAGTGGTAGCCTCTTCTTCAGCCACTTGAGGGAGCTCCGGAGCGGTTGCCTCATTTTCGGCCATTTGAGGGAGCGCTGGAGCAGTTGCTTCATTCTCAGCCACTTGAGGGGACTCTGGAGCAGTTGCCTCATTTTTTGCCTCTGGAGGGAGCTCTGGAGCGGTTGCCTCCTTTTTTGCCTCTGGAGGGGGCTCTGGAGTGGTTACGTCCTTTTCAAAGGCATCATAAAACCAGCCAAGTGCTTCACCAAAGTCTTTAGGATTAAGTTGGAACGGGTGTTCCATGCTGATGAGCTCTTCTGTGAACATACGTGCTGGTCCTGTGAGTCAACAAATCATGCACCTCATGGGTTCTGGGTCTGAAGGTCTAGGCTCCAACAAACACTCCCAGAATAATCGACAGTGGAGTAGGAACATGGTTGGAGTCTCCTTCACCCCATCATACAGCTCTGGCGGCTCCATTCCCCACTGCTGTAGAAACAGGGTGGGCATGGTGTTCATACACCCATCCTGGATCCATGGCGACCCTGTTGCATCCTCGTTGCGGCGAAGCATTTTGTCACGGCGTTCCCACCGACACGGCATGGCTGAACACAAGTGCAGGATAGGAGACGGAGGTAAAAGCGGTATGGTATTTATTAAAACACACTAGGCAGAGGTACAATAACGGCAGGCAGAAAGAGTAATCCAACATACAGACAGGGGTTGAGCGATCAGCGCACAGAGTAACACGGGTTAGGCAATAAACAGTAATCCACAACAGAGAAAATAGAAAATCCATACACAGAAATCAAACACGGGTATGAAGGCTCGACAGTAGCGTCATGGAGGCTAGACTAATGCTCCCCAAAGTCAGAGCACATATGGGCATCCTTTTAAACACACCGTAATTGTCCATGAATTAGATGCGCCTGTATCCACCTGATTGGCCTCAAGGCTGGGTGCAGGAGCTCACGGGGGCCGTAGTCCGTGTAATCTCCGTTTGAATGCGGAAGTGCGCGCTTCCGCTTTGAGCACGACGGAGATGTGAGAAGCACAAGAGTGGCCAAGTTCTCAAGGCACGCTGTGCGTACTGCGAGGAGTGGAACATGACAGATGGATGGGTAGGAAGAGGTTCTACCTAAATACAATAGCTCACTAGCTCTAAAAAGTTTGGAAGAAATGAACATGATCTAGCTCTTTCTCAGTAGTAGTTGAATTGAATGGTGTTTCTAATGTGAAGTAAGAAGTCAACAGAAATGGTAATAAAGCCATCATCAGAAACTAATTCCTTTTTATACTTCCACTGCAGGCTCCATGAAGACACGTATACCCAGAAACAAGTATCCAGTTTGGGAAGCAGAATATGGTTCAGTAACAATAAAGTCAGTGTTACACCTTTATTGTTTAAAATTGATGATTATGATTTGAATTGATTTTGATCTGATTTTTGGTTTATATTTCATTTCAATGATTTATACATTTCCACTTTTAAACTGTAAAGCATTTTTATGGAATATAAACAGTCATGTGAAGGTTCTTATTGAAGGTTGCTGTTTACGAAATAAAAAATGTTTACAAAATGGAAAATACAAAATAAAATCTATTTGGTGCCTATTTTTTTTTTTTTTTCAAATAAAAAATGTGGCAAGTTGAATAAAGTGATACAATAAATGATTTTTTTTGTAACAAAAAACTGTCTTCATTTTCAGTATGTAATTATTTTATAGTAAATAATTTACAGTATTTAAATTAATACAGTAATACCTGATACAGTAGACTAATATTTGCTGTGATAAAAAAAACCCTATTACTGTACTAAAAGTTACAGTGCTATAATTATTACTGTAATAATAATTATACTATTCTATAGGTACTGTAATTAAATTTAATGTGGAATGTACTACAACAACTTACTAGCTAACTGCCATCAGCAAGTTACTATGCATTCCACAGTGTTCTTTTTTCAGTGTAGTTTTTCCAGATCTATTTTCCCTACTCCTTAACTGTCTGATGTGCTGTTTTAGATGGGTTTCTACTTATTTTTAGCAAGTTGGACAGACATGGTCAACATCATCTTATTTGAAACTCCTGTGCCTCCAGAGAGGCTGTGGTTACTTAGATATGTGTTAATATTTGCACTTTGTATCATCCCATAAGAGCAAGCTGTGAGAGACACTAATATCTTTCTCTACTTTGAATGACAAATTAACCAGTTTGTCTATTAGAAATTGCTTGTATCAAACAGGTATATATTGCACTTCTGTAACAATGCACATCAACAGCACAGACACCCAGGATTCACCCGACAGCAAAATATAATGAAAGCCTCCAGCATTCTGCACTTTGCTTTATCATGAACCTTTGGTTTTTTAATTTTCATGTGTGTCATAACATGTAAGTTAGCTGGGCTGTGCTGAAAGATACATTTACAATAATTGCCTTTGTGTACACACCTCTCCTCTAGTTTCTCTCTTACCCTTTGTTATTCTGTCCAACACACCAAACCATATATATTTTTTGTTTGTTTGTTTTTACCCCTTAGTGATATTGTATGATATCTCTGAAGGACTGGCCTTTAGCTACACATTAAAAAAAGATTCTGCTGAGAATGGCCCCTTGTGAACTGCCTCAACATACAACTAGAACTGTGAAGATGGCTTTGGACTTATGTTGACATGAGTGGTTCTGCTACAATGACATGACTTAAATTACCATGAACAGTCTTGAACTCAAATCTCCCTCAGTGAATCAGCTAAGAGAGAACAGACAGTTACTGAAGTGTGTTAGTTGTAATCGCACTATCCCATGTTAGATAGATAGATAGATAGATAGATAGATAGATAGATTCATAGGTTTATATGCATTCATATAATTTATTTTTATATATTTATATACTTCTGAGAAGCTGCTTTGTGAAAATGTCTGTTGTTAAAAGCAATGTACAAATAAAATTTAATTGAAATCCAATCAAAGCATAACCCAAAGGGGAGCTTAGCTATTAGTAAAGAGTGAGTTTAGCTATAGTAACAATCGACTCAAAGGAGGGTACTCATTTCTATGTGTAGAAACAATAAAATAAAATGAATACATACAAAATGACACGTGTGCTGGATGTTTATAAAGACATGTTTGATATGTGGAGATTCATTAATAAAAAGGCTAATTGATGAGGACAAATAAGTATTGAGTACATATGCAGTATGGAGCCCTGCTTATGACACAAAAAGAAAAAAAATATTAAAACATGGGCCCTATTGGAGGGGCCCTATTATGGAAAGCCAAATCATTCACATTTTGCCCCTTTGCAAACACGGCGCAAAAGCGGCACAAATATGGTGTTCAAACTATTAGGATGTCGCTTTTTATACTACCTAATGTTGAAATGGCATAAAAAGCTAAGTGGAATTGCGACAACAGCACTGCATTGTCCGTCAGTTAACAAGTGGCGAATAACTATGTTTCTTATGACGTCTTTATGACAGGGTATAAAGCTGCGTTGTGTTAAATGACAATGACCTCCGCCCCGGTGGTTTTCACAGCAACTAAATCAGTGAAGAGGAAGGGCACACAACACCAATTCAGCACAGACTTGCTTTAAAATGATTGCACCCATTGGCCTAACTCACCTAACTCACGTCTTTTACCATGCTATTTGTTTGGGCAGCCTAAAGAAAAGCCAAAGTATGCCTTAGTATGCCCTTGGGGTTAATTTTATTCCCCTTACAAATTTACTGGTTTAACAAAGTTTAACATAAGTAAATAAGTACACAAATTAAATGGGCATGAACAGTTATGAACTGTGATGTGAGGTGGTATAGTGGTTAAAGCACAAGGTGGCAGTTCTACTTTTATGAGACAGATTGTGCGTTCACGTCCCTGTGGAGTATCTACTATTTGGGGAAAGTTTTACTGTATGTAATTTATGTAAAACCTCTACTGATATTTTGCCTAACCCTCTGTTGGAAAAACAAATGAGTGTACATGCATTTGAACTGTGCAAGCATATCAGTAAGCATGTCAAAGAAAGCCACAGACTTCATTAATGCCAAACATTTCATGTAATTGAATTAATAAGTCTTGATTAAGATTACTCTACTGTAGTATAGTGCTGAAGTAATTTAACTACATCCATTTTTCCTTCTCCTTTCATTAAAGGAGATCAATTTAATCAATTGATCAATTGATCAATTTAATCATTAAATCGATCAATTTAATCAAACCAATTCTGCTGATTTGCAGAGAAAAACGAATGATCTATAATTTTCTATATAGAAAGATCTATAATAATGTCCACAAGGTGGAACTCACACACCTACCACTAAACATAAACAGGCCATGCTTAGAACAATACAATATTCATCCATTATCTATACCGCTTTATCCATCTGGGTCACGGGGAAGCTGGAGCTAATCCCAGCATCTTTGGGCGAGAGGCAGGGTACACCCTGGGCAGGTCGCCAGTCCACCACAGGGCCAACACAGACAAACAGCCACACATGCTCGCATTCACACCTATGGGCAATTTAGATCTGCATGTCTTTGGACTGCGGGAGGAAACCGGAGCACCCGGAGGAAACCCGCAAACTCCGCACAGAAAGGCACCCTGAGTGAACCGGGGATCGAACCCAGGACCTTCTTGTGGCAACGCGACAGTGCTAACCATTGCACCACCGTGCCGCCCCAATACAATATTATATATTTATATTTAAATATTTATTTATTATTAATTAATAATTAAATATATTAATAATAAAAATGCTGAACGTTATTGACTTCTCCGTAGAAATTTGCAACACTGTCTTTACTCACTAGTTTAAAATTCCCTTAAATTAAGGTAAAATTGTTTCGCCCACTTACTCAGCCTGGGAAATTCAGCAGAAACAGTGCTCTAAATATTCAACCCTCAGACTATTTACTGATTCTGCACTGCTGCCATTGGTGCAGTGACAGGTAAAGTGTTTTCATCCATTTCATATTCAGTTTACAACCCGAATTCCAGAAAAGTTGGAACGTTCTTTGTGATTTGAATGTCTTTTAGTTTTAATTTTATTCAACTTTAAAGAACGTCCCAACTTTTCTGGAATTCGGGTTGTATAACCTAAATACAGCCATGGCCAAAAGTTTTGAGAATGTCACAAATATTAATTTTCACAAAGTCTGCTGCCTCAGCTTTTATGATGGCAATTTGCATATACTCCATAATTTCTACTGCATTTCAGCCCTGCCACAAAAGGACCTGCCGACATCATGTCAGTGATTCTCTCATTAACACAGATAAGAGTGTTGACGAGGATAAGGCTGGAGATCACTCTGTCATGCTGATTGAGTTAGAATAGTGGGTCTGTGGTAGCTCAGTGGTTAAGACGTTGGACTAGTGATCGGAAGGTCGTGAGTTCAAATCCCAGCACCACCAAGCTGCCACTTCTGGGCCCTCTATAAAAAATATACATGTATAAAGCCAAATGATATAAATGTAAATGTAATAGCAGACTGGAAGGAAACATGTGCAGTCATCATTGTGCACAAAAAGGGTTTTCACAGAAAAGGATATTCCTGCTAGTAAGACTGCACCTAAATCAACTATTTATCAGATCATCAAGAACTTCCAGGAAAGAAAGCACCCAAGAAAGTCCAGCAAGCACCAGGACATTTATATGAACCTAAAGTTGATTCAGCTGCGGAATTGGGCCACCACCAGTGCAGAGCTTGCTTATGAATGGCAGCAGGCAGGTGTGAGTGCATCTGCATGCACAGTGAGGCGAAGACTTCTGGAGGATGGCCTGGTGTCAATGTAACCCACGTGAATATTATGCTGAAAATGATTGCGTTGTGTTCTGGTGTGAAATGAAGAGGCTGGAGACAAAACTGGATCTTTGGTTCTTTAGTCGCAACCAACTGCAATGATAACAGAAATACAGAAACCCATGAGCTCTGTGTGTGGTGCTTCCACTTGGCTCGGCTCCCCTCCGGGAAAAAGGCTTTTTTTCAACAACTTTAAATAACAAAATACTGCATAGACAAATATAAGAAATAATACATAAACTAAACAATTAGTTAAGCATTTATCATTGCATTTAGCAATCACAACGAAATGTAGCAACTCATCCCACTGTACACAGCAAGCAGACCTGGAAGGTAACATTTCCAAAACATTGTTTAGACATAAAGAACAATCTCCATACCAGCAATGATAACAGAAATATGGAAAACCAAATGCAGTATGCATGCCGTTAGCGAAGTACTGTGATTTTTGCCTTTACTCGTTTCTGGTGAACAAGCTAACTTAGCGTAAGTAAGTAATTTTCTCTGATGAATCCCCTTTCTGATTGTTTGGGACATCTGGAAAAAAGATTGTCTGGAGAAGAAAAGGTGAGTGCTACCATCAGTCTTGTGTCATGCCAACATTAAAGCATCCTGAGACAATTCATGTGTGGGGTTGCTTCTTAGCCAAGGGAGTGGGCAAGAACCCAAGAACACAACCATGGATAAAGTATAGTACCAAATAATTCTCCGAGAGCAACTTCTACCAACCATCCAAGAACAGTTTGGTGACGAACAATGCCTTTTCCAGCATGATGGAGCACCATGCCATAAAGCAGAAGTGTTAACTAAGCGGCTCAGGGAACAAAACATGAAAATGTTGGGTCAGGATACTCCCCAGACCTTAATCCCATTGAGAACTTGTGGTAAATCCTCAGAGGCAGGTGGAGAACAAAAAACCCACAAATTCTGACAAATGCCAAGCATTGATTATGCAAGAATGGGCTGCCATCAGTCAGGATTTAGCCCAGATGTTGGTTGGCAGCATGCCAGTGCAAATTGCAGAGATCTTGAAAAAGAAGGGCCAACACTGTAACTACTGACTCTTTGAATAAACGTAATGTAATTGTCAATAAAAGCCTTTGACACTTATGAAATGGTTGTAATTATACTTCAGATGATTCTACCATAGAATAATCTGACAAAAAGATTTAAAAACACTGAAGTAGCAAACTTTGTGAGAACCAATACTTGTCTCATTCTCACATCTTTTGGCCACAGCTGTACAACTCTGTCTCTTTTATTAGGTATATCACCATTTTCGCTTATTTCTTTTAGTTCTGCCATCTGAACATTTTAGAGTTTTGTTGGCTGGTTAGCGCTCATGCTCTGCTAGCATAGAAGTTAATGTATTGAGCTAGCAAACTACCATACAGTGAGGGGTTACACTAAGTTGTTAGCATCATTTGGTTAGACTGACTGGTCATTTGAGAATCTTTGTTGTCTTATTATCAATATTATTAATTTCATTTCTATATCTAACATATATTGTATTATTAAGTTAGATACATTTCATTATTAAGTTAATTAGTGCCCTTGGGGCCTCCACAGTACTGCTGTAACTAACGTTATCTCTGAGGAGGCCCATTCCACTGGTTAATGTTACTGTGAAGTGAGATTAGTGGTATCTTGAACTGAGCATTAAGCTTGAAGTGTGTTCACATTTGACAAAGAGAGGCAGACATTCCTGGCAGACTTTTTTTTTTACTTTTAAATCTGAATGTGTTTGTGTAAAAATTTTCAATATTTCACTGTAATTTGTAAACTAGATGGCAAGCAAAAAAAAGGCAATTGTCACATGTGAGGGGTTTGGCTGGACACAAGTGCATGTAGGAGATGGCAGTAAAATCAAATGTGTTTATTAAAGACAGAGGCAGAGGTAAAAAAAATAATGGCAGGCATTATCAAATCCTCAAATGGAAACAGAGTCAGGCGATTGGCAAACAATACAGACTAGGGCAGACAAAAGACAAAATCCAAAAACACAAACGAAGTCAAAAACCAGAATATCAAACACGGGAGAAATCAGGCTTTTCAATAGCAGACACAATGGCTAAACTAATGCTTCGTAAAAACATAGTGAAACTGGGAGTCCTTTTAAACATGGAAGGGGTGTTCATGCATCCAATTTACAGTCATGGGGTAGAATGAAAGTGCTCATGGGAACTGTAGTCCTTGGTATTGCAGGAGTGTGACAGAGAATATCAAGAGCATGCTGCGTGGGGCAAAATTCACAGTGCATGCTATGCATGCAGTGAGGGGCAGGTCATGACAGAATCTTGACATATTCGTACTCCTGGAGCACCAAACAAAGTTGTTCCATGGGGGGCCTGGGCCCGTAGGCTCAGGCGTTGCGCTTGACACCACCATGCCAAATTTTTGCCTAGATGAAGGCATGGACAGGAACTCAGGCATAGAGGCAGGCTTAACTGGGGACACTGGAACCAGGATGTGCTCTGTGGCTATGGCTGGAGTGGGAGCAGGCTCTGTGGCTGCGACTGGAACCGGAGAAGGCTCTATGTCTGCGACTGGAACTGGAGGAGGCTCTCTGGCTGCAGATGGAACAGGAGCAGGCTCTGTTGCATGAACTGCAGTCATAGCAGACATGGAGAGTGGAACTGGCTGGAGAACCAGAACATTAGCCTTGACTGAAGTGAGCTCTGAGGCTTGAACCACCTCGAAAATTGTGGACACTGAAACCTTAGTCTATAAAATGTCTACCAAAGCCTAACACTTCTTCAATATGAGGACCAACCAAAAACCAACCTTCAGTATGATCTGCTGGAGACGCTACGACTCCTCAGGTTTCTACGGAAACGTCCAGGCCTCCAGTACTCAGCGTCGCCTGATGCCAGCAGCCAAGGGAGGGTAAGTGGTGTGCGAGGAAGCAGAAGTGTGGCAAATGGGTGGAGGTCTGTGCTAGGCTAAGAGCTAATCCCAGCTGGCTCGCTCTTCCATCCATTCTGCTCTCCAATGTCTGCTCCCTGGACAATAAACTGAACCACATCAGACTTCAGTGGACTACCTAGCATGAGTTTAAAGATTGCTGCGTCTATGTTTTCACAGAGACATGGCTCAGTTCCGGATGCCGCCATTCAACTAGACAGGTTCGCTGCATTCCATGCCAAAAGAAATGCAGCTCTGTGTAGTAAGACTCGTGGCAGTGGCTTGTGCTAGTTTCTAGTTTCTAGCTCATCGCTGGTGGAGTTTGTGACTGTTAGATGCAGACCATTTTATTTACCACTGGAATTCACCACTGTGCTCATTCCACCCAGCACTAATTCTAAAGAGGTGCTCTGTGAGCTGTACAGAGCTATTAGCGATCTGCAGAATGGACACCCCAATGGACTATTTATTGCCACCGGAGATTTCAACCATGCAAATCTCGTCAGTGCTCTTAAAATTCCATCAGCATGTGCAATGAGAGGGGAAAATGCACTGGATCTTTTTTATACAAAAATTCCCAGCTTGTACCAAGTGGATCCCCGCCCCCAACTTGGCTACTCAGACCACATCTCTGTCATGCTAATGCAAACATACAGTACGCACCAAACCGGTTCTGAAGCAGGTGAGAACTTGGCCAGCAGGAGCAATCTCTGCTCTTCAGGACTGTTTTGAGCACACTTGTAACACACAGCCCCTTAAACTTCTTATAAAGAGTTGTGTTACTAAAACGCACAAAGGGTTCTTATGAATGAAAGTAATAGTGAAGAAACGTCAATAAACAAATGTCCAGATGGCGCAGCACGCCCGCAAAGAAAAAAACACACCACACCGTTCAATCAAATGGCACACCAAGCGCTGTAAATTGCACCCGCACCCAATCTCCCGTGCAATTCCAACCCCTTTGAGCTCAGTCCACAGAAATTAAACTAAAAGTCCAAACCAAAGGAAAACAGTGCGTCCATCCCCGGCTCGCGCTACAGTCCTTAAACTACAATCTGGAAACAGAAACAGATAAGCCGCACGGGTAATCCTCCATCGGAGACGCAATGAAACAGTACAGTTAAACAAAAAAAGAAGGCAAAAAAGCGATCGCGTGCTTTTGGGTATACCCAGCAACAGAGTAAAACACGTGAAACGGTCTCAAGACAGTAATCCAAGACAGACCAAGACAGTAATCCAGCGTGAAGTTTAAAGGTGGTTTTCGCCACACGTCCTCTCACTGGAGACGCATGCGCGTGCGCGTTACCCAGAGCCGGTGCAATTTTTATTAACCAGTCTGACTCCTCGTCCTCTCTGAGAATGCAGTTCCTTTCAATCCTCAGCTTTTCGCAAACCAATAAAGCACAACCAGGAGACTATTTTTCCAGTCAATGTGGTTGCAGCTCAGGACACCGGCGCCTCGTATTCAGACAACGCGCCTGCACTTGCTGAATCTCTTCTCTACCACACCCCTTCCGTATCTATCGCACCCCACCTAAGTAAGCTTGGGTGCGCGGTGATAGGAAAGGCAGGAGGGCAAGGCCTCAAAGGAACACCCTCTATCCATACCAAAAAGAACCCACAGTGGAAAACAAATATGTCACACAGGAATACATATGAATGTCATTCATCATACATAAACACTATATGTAATCAATGTACCATGTAATACTGTGTAACTTCATTTCTTATACTTTTAGAGACACTAAAATGAATGTGACGGTGTCACACACTAACTGGCATATGTTCGGTTAGGCTGCAACCAGTGGCGACAACACCCACTTGGAGGAGTACATGTCATCAGTGACCAACTATATCAGCAAGGGCATTGTCACACTGTCTCCAAGACCATTATGACATGCTCCCACCAGAAACTGTGGATGACTGCAGATGTACTTGAGCTGCTGAGGACCCATGACTCTGCCTTCAGACCAGGTGACAAGGTGGCCCTAAGAACAGCAAGGGCAAAACTGTCTCACAAAACTGAGAAATCTCAGTCAGTCCGGATTGGGAACAGTATCTCCAGCACCACCACACTGAGCACTGGGGCCCCCCAGGGCTGTGTGCTCAGTCCACTACTGTACTGTTCATTCTGCTGACTCATGACTCGAACCACGTCATCAAGTTTGCAGATGACATGACCATGGTGGCTCTCATCATCAAGAATGATGAGTCAGCATATAGAGAGGAGGTGCAGCAGCGGACTGTTGCAAAGTCAACCTGTCTCTGAATGTGGACAAAACCAAAGAGATGATTTTTGACTTCAGAACAGCACAGAGTGACCACTCTCCACTGAACATTGAAGGATCCCCTGTGGAGATAATCAAGAACACCAAATTCCTTGGTGTTCACCTGGTGGCGAACCTTTCCTGGTCCCTCAACACCAGCTCCATAACCAAGAAAGCCCATCAGTGTCTCTACTTCCTGGGAAGGCTGAGGAAAGCTCATCTCCATATGTATAACCTTGGTCCTGGAGGAATGTTGTCTCATTTCAGTGTGTACTGTATCATCTGTGTATGACAATAATACATGACAATAAAAGTCACTTGACTTGACTTGAAATTAAGTCTGAAATTCAGTTTTGTCTACGGAAATAACCTCTTTTATTTTAATTTAATTCAGTTAAATTTAATTTAATTTGATTTAATTCAGCCCTCGGCAGCACACAAATGAAACTGCACTTAAGTCAATGGCAGGATGCACGTAGACTGAAAGGCACAGAGCAGTGCGCTATTTTTGACTCAAGCCACAGTAGAATGCCAGTGACGTACAGTGACGTAGTGAAGTACAATTTTCTTGTGTCTCGCATACTGTATAGTGTCATGTACATGCACCAAATTTATTAGGCATGTGGGTCTCGCCAAGATGAACAAATTTGTAATTTACATTTCATTAGCCCTGCCCAAACAGCACAACATATTCCTCTTAGGCAGTTCATTGAATTCATGTCAGATTTACACGATGTCAATATGTTTCTGACGTTAATTTGCAAAGGGATTTTTGATATCTTGAAAGGTGTTAAAATGGTGAAATGATGACTTTATATGTCTCATGCAAACAGGAATGCATCATAAATTTTGCATGGATTAGTTGATACTGCTCAAACTTCGCAGATATTGGTTATGATGGTTATGAGCATAATCATATGTGTGAGTGGCACCACCATCTGGCAAGAAAAAGAGTTTTTTTCATCCATCTTGACTATATCATCCTAGATGGTTCACCAAATTTATGTCAGATTTGGTATAGTTATTGGTTATTATGATCATGATGATGATATCCACATGCCCAGAGTGACTCTCTGGTATAGCACCATCATCTGGCAACAAAAAGAGTGGCTTTTTCATCCATCTTGGCTATATTGCTACTAGATCATATTGGCTATGATGGTTATGATGATATCCACATGCCCAAAGTGACTCTCTGGTATATTGCCACCATCTGGCAACAGAAAGAATGGCTTTTTCATTGATCGTGGCTTAAAAAAGTACTCATCATTTGTCATGTTTGACATCTGGTGATATTGAAGGTGGTGCAACATGCCCAGAATGACTCTCTGGTATAGAGCCACCATCTGGTAATAGAAATAGTGTCTTTTTCACTCGTCTCAGCTATATTGTTCCTAAACAGTTCATTGGATTCTTGTTATATTTGCTATAGATATTGGTTATGATTGTTACGATAACATCCACACGCCCAAAGTGACTGTTAGGCATACACCATATAGACAAAAGTATTGGGATGCCTGACCATTACACCAATCAATAATTAAGAGGTGTGTCCCAATATTTTTGTCCATATACAGTCGAATCCGGCTAATTGGACCACCGGGTAATCGGACCAGCCGCTTATTCGGACCGAATCTTAAAGAACCGAAACAAATCCAATTTACATAAGCCTAATATTATTCGCTTATTTGAAACAAGATTCCGTTTAAACGGACCAAAGAACGTGACAGCGAATAAGAAAAAGAAGCCACAAGTCGCCTGCGTACAGCGGATTT
>JAQQZX010009090.1:0-16179 GCA_030068355.1 Notoglanidium maculatum | reverse complement strand
TTTGGAGGCAGGGCTGGAGCGCAGAGGAAAGGGAGGGGCTTTGGAGGCAGGGCTGGAGCGCAGAGGAAAGGGAGGGGGAAAGGGAGAGACCTGGAAGTTGCATTCATTCAAATTTTCACTCTCTTCTGAATCCAACTAACTGCAGCTCTAAAGTGATGGAACTACTAATCTACAATAAAATTGCACTTACTCTGCCAAGTTACAATTTTAAAAAATAAAATAAAATAAAATAAAATTCACATATATTTGCAATAAAAACGAAAGAAAATTCAACAAACATTTTGGAGCATGTTAATATTTGTTAATATTACGGCATTCTGAAAAAGAACATTTAAAATGTAATGGTAAAAGTATCTATTTTCATATTGCATGGTTTTGGTTTGTTTTGTTGAACAAAAGACTAGAATTAAAATTCAAACTAAATTAGCTGTTAAATCTGACTGGGATATCATTAGTGCAGCTTCCAAGATTTATTTTTTCTTTCCTTTTCAGATTACCCATATTAAAGTGACTATGATGTTATATTGTTACATCAATAACGTTTACATTTATGTGTTTAAACTGTTTCAGATTATCAGTGCATTACAAGCAAAAAAAAACTAACACTAACCAAAACCCTGAATTAAACACCATTTTTGATGAGCAGGATTTGCTCATCTACTTTTTTTCAGCGCAGAGGGTCGGTGAGGTGGCGTGAGGATTCATTATCAGTATGACAATACTCCTGCACCCACACGTGCTCATAAAAACCAGGAAAGCCTGCTAAAAGCAATTTATTTGATGTGCACTGAATAGCTCTGAATGCATAATAACACATGAACATTCATAAGGAGTGAGAGAGTGAGAGAGAGAGAGAGAGAGAGAGAGAGAGAGAGAGAGAGAGAGAGAGTACCTCGCGGAGTCCGGAGCTTTGGGCTCGCTTCACACTCGTCCCCTTTTCCTCTCCCTTCCGCTTTCTCTCTCTCGTCTTCCCCCAATCGCTCCGGCTAAGAGTGAGACCTGAAAAAAAAAAAAAAAAAGGTTTAATAATTAGACCTGCGTTTTCACTCCTGACATTGGAACGCGGAGGAAAATTACAGTCCAGCTCGGGAAACTTCACACGGAAAATTACAGAATTTATTTTTGAAAGCGTACGGCGCAGTAGAGCCAGACTGGTGGGAGGAAATGTTTTGAATATTTCTATGAAAATTTCTATTCTTAGGTCGGCGACAGCAGGCAGGAAAACAGCACAGAAATTCAAAAACGGAAAAAGGGAAGTGCAGAAAAAAAAAACCCCATACAGTGGTGTTGTACTCGCTAATTAGCTGCTATAAGTAGACAGTACACATAATATCTGAAGTATGAAATAATTATATGGTTTAATAAGAAGAGTGTGGTCATAATTTCAGGTAGAGCATTTCTACGCTGGTATGGGTAAAATAAATAAATAAATAAATAAATTAAAAGTATCCTTTCTCATCCATTTTGCCCTTCTAGCTACACTAAAGCAACCACATCTTTTCAAATCTGCTCTCCAAACTGGAAGCACATATGGAATAAATCCAGGATATTTTTGCACTACAGTTAAAGTAGGGTCGTTATGTAATCTCATCAATTCCAAGATGGCTGAACTTATCGAAATGGTGTCTTCACTCATTTAGACATTTTAATTCTATACCGCTTTGAATAGTGGAGCAAGAAATCAGCATGATAAACCAGTCTAAATAAAATCACAGTTTTATGGTATCATGATATCAAATCAACCATTTAATAACAACACAAGCCAGTGGTGAAAATATTAAACAAAGGGAAAAATCTTTGTACCAATGTCCCTTTGCACACCTGCGAGTCACAACCAAACTAGTACAGTTGGTCAAAGTTGTTTTATTTTATGTTCCAAGTTGATTACCTTTATAATAAGGGGTTAAACTTGGTACAGCCAATCCCAAGAAATCAGCAAAAATGTTGACGATATTATCATCGTTACAGAAAATCAAGTTTGGAGAAAACCAGCTAGTTTTACTGTATAATATTTTGGTGATGGATACATTATAGATTAAGAAATGTATTTAGGGCAAAATTAGAAAAACTTTGTGGGTCATTTTTTGACCTGCTCTCATGTCAGATCCCCATATCTTGGCGTGAACTTTTGCAACACTGGACGCACTTTGTGGTGACATGCCCCATAACTGTTCCAATTGCCCCAATCCTAGAGTGCTTTTATACCTGTTATGGCAGACTGATGCTCGCTATTTAAAGGTCCACTATGTAGGATTTTTGAAAGTATCCATCAGCAGAAACAGAATATATATTCTGTAATGTACTTATGGAATTCATAAATACGCTTTCATTAGTGTATAATTCCCTGTAACTACGAATCGTTGTGTTTTCGTAAGCTTAGAATGAGCCCTTTGTATCTACACAGGGAGCGGGTCCACCTCTACGGAGCCGCCATGTTGCGCCGCTACAGTAGCCCGGAACGGACAAACCTCTGGAGAGCGGCTTCACGTTTTTACAAGCGGCAGCGTGAATCCGGAATGAAGCACCGGAAGGAAGACGGAGAAGAAGAAAGAAGCGGAAGCAGTGTTTGCTGCTGCTGGATAACGAGTTTGAGAACCCAAGTTTTGAAAAATGGAGGATCGTACTTATCATTCAGGACGGAAAAAACAAGCGAGCGTGAACACAAGTACTTGGAAGTACGCTATGGGCACCTGACAGCCACCGTACTCTCGAATACTTGAATAATACTTCTATTACTTTATAATAACTGAATTTCTGGTTTGGTTGCCATTTTGTCTGGTTTGTTTTCTCGCCGCACGTAACGGAACTGAAACAAAGATGGTGTGTACGAGCGGAAACCTCCTTTATTCATTGGTCAGAAATACAACAAACCTTTACTACATGCGTACGGAAATCAAAATCAGCCTTTCGGCTCATTTTAGCTAGAGAAAAATGTCACCCATAAACCAAAAAAACGCCATGTATGCGTGTCGATTCAGGATCAGATCGCTCAAGAGTTCAGCTGGAAACGCATACCGGGATGGTCTCGGACCGGTCGCTGTGTTCTCGCCTCCACAAACGAATTGCGTTAAAGAGGAAACAGGACCAGGGTGTGATTCAAACGGACTAAAAACAGCACATTGAAAGCAACCGAACATATGCGAAAGCACCGTTACACGGTCAGTACTCATCGTGTTGTCGTTATCAGCTGAAACTGAGAGCAGACGTGAGGAAAGGCAGTGCACCAAACGCCAACAAAACCACCCAAATTTAATTAGCATAGCAATGTGAACAAAAATGCTATGATCAGCAATCATAAAGTTGGAAAACTGTCACATATGATAAACTTATGATTATGAACAGGAGCAGAGGCAGCAATGTGACATGTTTACAACAGTAACGGATTAAACAAAGGGTTTTCAGTGCAGTCACACCCCTGCACCCCTCGCTGTAGCGTGATTTACGGCGAGTCCAGAAGGAGGGGGTTGTGAAATTTTTTTATAGAGCCACAGCCAGACACAAAAGCTACGAGAAACACTGGAGTAAGGAATTTGATTGGGTAAACAACAAATGTAACAGGTAGATGGGAAGTGACAAGAATGCACTGTTAAGCTGTAGCTTCAAAATGTCAACTGTGAGGTAAACAACTGACATAGTCAGTTAAGGCCTAGTCCACGCCAACACAGCTACTTTTAATAATATCCACTTTGCCTTTCCATCCACACACAAGTGACTTTTTTAATCCACTTTCCAAAGTGGACAAAAACATGACACACTGTGGTGTGAATGACGGATAATGCCCTATACATAATCTTTATATAAAACAATCGTCATGCGATCAACAATTCAAAGGTGGCAGAATATTTGATCTGCTTTGTATAGTGTAGCAGGAAAGTGTGCTCATGTTATGGTCATGTTGACAGAAAGAATAGAAATGTCATGAGTCAGACACCCAGTGCTTTATTATTATTATTATTATTATCTCACATTTCATTGTGGTAAAAAGTTTTTGGAAAAATGGACTGAAAATGCAAATGTTCCAATGCAACGGGTTTGAAATAAGTTACCGAGAGTGTTACTGCGAGATTGTCGGTTAGAAAGGAAAAAAAAAAACCAACAACTTTAAAACAATATTCCTGAGCTGCCACGTGTCACCACGGCAACCCTGTGCCGCATATCATTAAACCAAGCCTTAGTAGCTGAACAATAATGTGATATAATGAACCAAACATATTTCGTGAGATGCTTTTAAACTCGGTCACATATCAGGTTTAGGAATTCAGATCTACACTGTATAAATAACGTCCATTTCCTAAAACGTTCTATGTATTTAGAAATAAGTTTGAATACAGTTTTCGGTGTCATGAAAGTGCTGAAGCAGAGAGGTCATTACGATGATGTATGATCATGTGGGTTTGATTTTATCTGACACAAAAGTGTAAATGCACAGCGTTGCTCTTGGAAAAGCACGCCTGGATTAGCTGACTTGACAGTTTCCATGACAGATACTGCTACAAAAAAACAAAAAAAAAAACACATCAGACCAGCATTTTGCTGAACACTTGAGCAGTGTGGGTAAAGTGCACAAGCGCAACTTTTATCAATGTTTTTCTATGAAAAAATGTACGGTATGATAAGCTTGCAAACCAAAACCATATTTTCTAGAATACTGTAGCAATTCATCTTTTCACAAAGAATAACACTGTATTCTAATAGAGAAACACTCTGTTCTAGAGAAACACTCTGTTCTAGAGAAACACTCTGTTCTAGAGAAACACTCTGTTCTAGGGGCCTGTTTAAGGGTTCTCACAGAGGGACAACCAAAAAACCTTAAAGGGTTCTTCAGACCTCCTTATTATATTAGGTTATATCATCAATCCCCAAATTCGGAGGGGCCCAAACGTATCCGTTAGGGGGTAGGTTTTCATTCCAACCAATCAGGAAACACACCCGAGTCTACTGAAAGCCAAGCTCAACTGATTAAACAGGCGGAATCAGGTGTAGCTCCTGCTTCACTGGATTGAAAACCCGCACCCACGCCGGCCGTTCGAGGATAAGACTGGACACCCCTTCCCTAGCCGTAAGGTTGGGAACCGAAACTCGGCTCCAAATGAAAACCAAATCCAAACGTAGCAAGGTTCGGGTATCCATAAAAAATTTATTTTGGTTCTGCTTATAGGTTCCTAAACACAATAACCCTTTATTATCGCAAACAAAGGCTACATATCTGCAAGGATGTACGTTGTTATCTGCCAGGACCTGTCTACAGCGTGCCCATTTGTTTAGCTAGCATGCATGGCTAACATCTCAACAGTGCGAAAGATATTATTAATTCGTCTAAGCTCAGTAAGAATAAAGATACTTTTGCCAAAGAAACGTCGGACCTCTTTTTTTGATGACAATTTTGTAACTGAAATTGACAAGAAATAAAATCAATAAAATTCAAATGACACCCAATAATACTTTTTCGTACTACTACAAACCTATTAGCTAAAGTTAAAACTGTCATACCAAAGCGCTGGCGAATTCTTGATTCTGATTGTTTCCGATTAATTCAACTGCAAATCACATTTGCATATTAAATATGCGCGTTCTAATACGTTATCGCTTCTATAGAAGGAACGTACACATGAAGGACTTGTGTGCAAACAGATTCAAACGCGTGTTTTTGATGACGGTGTGTTCTGTAAGGGGATGTTTAGCTAACATTTACAGAAGGAATCTCCAGTGTTAGCGCTTTCTAACTGTACGTTTTCCTACATGGGATAGAAGAGTTTACAAGTTGTAGTTTCTCGCTAAATTGACAAGCTGGGTTTTTTCCCCCCATTGTATTTACATCCAGAAAGAAAAAAAAAACACTGGTGGGGGAACAACAGAACAGGAACTTGCATGCCCTGTGGGCGTTCCACAATCTTATATGTTACTATAAATGGATAAATCGTATAGTTGGCACATTGCCGTGGTGCAAGAGGAATAAAGCACTTGGGATAAACTTTAGACCTCAGGAGGTTTCCTATTATTTTCATTCTTTCATTTAGGAAACGCCCACATTGGCAAAAATACCAATGCACTATGAAGTGCCAAAAAATGTTAATTTTTTTTTTAAGTATTTATTTAATTCAGCATTCACCAGGAATCAAAATATTTAGGCAAACAAATGGGGTTTAATTGAAACAATTGGTACTAAAATAGATTTAAACGAAATGATTTCAACTTCCAGTTAATTGTTAAAATTCAAAAAGGTAAGTTAAATTTATAGTCACAGCACTGGACCCATAGCATAGCTAAAGGTATTTTTTGACACAAAAATGTTTGACACAAAAACAGCGTCCACACTTTAACTAAACAAAATTAATAAATTATTGCTGTTCTGTAATTTCCTCGACCTTTGAACGCTCATTAAACTGCAGCTCTGCTTTACATCTGCTTGTATTTGCAATAGATTTGACAGATTTTTGCTCAACATGTTTCTAGGCCCACGCACTACTTCACTCAGGTAATATTGTAGTTTTTCCAAAGCATTTTATTGGCTTTTTATAACTTATACTTTTATTAAATTCATTGCGGGAATATAAGAAATCCCTCAGGTGACACTGCTAAGCCCGATCTCACTATTTTTGTTTTTACCTCCTCAAAACTTAATCTGCACTTGATGTGAACAAATTCAAACCTGGTTACGGTGGAAATATTCGTAAATCAACTGCCAAAGATAAATTCGTTTTTTCCCCCGTTCAAATTTTAATCACAAGGATACGCAGCTGTGTTCTCTGCAATATTAGTAGACGTGATTAGGCGTTTTTCCTGCAATTTCTTGGTCTCTTAGTTATAGTTGTGTTCCAGATCTCACATTTCCCTGTAAGCTCAAACCTGGACTTTGTAAGACTTTGACCTTCTGAACTTTTTTCCACAGATTTGTTCCTTCCCCTTTAGGTTTATAGTTGTTTTGCCTTAAACATACAGTAACAATAACTTCATTTAAACACGTTTTCCAGGCGTTGAAAGTCAAAGGGTCGATGGTATTTACCCTGCAGCTACAGAGCGCGAGGGCAACATGGGCAAGAAGGAAGAAAAAAGGGCAACATATGAACACAAAGTTGTGTCAACAATTAGGAATCGCGTGCAAGATCGCGACTGAAGGTTTGCTAGACAAAATAAACAGCAAGGAGTCATAAAGAACTGTAGATTCCCTAACAAACATCAGATACATAGAATTTGTTTTATTATTTCTGCTTCTTTAATGCGCTCATTCGATTTTAAAACGTGTAATCGTTGTTATGGTTACGTTTACTATAAGCAGAATTTTTATTTTTTTTTTACACATTTATGGAAAGAGTTTTCAATGCTCGTGTTTCGTAACAGACAGACGCAAGAGATTTCTGACATCTTCACGAGTTTGTGTGTTCTGGTTTATCAGTTCCTGGTTGGAACTGGTTAGGGAATGATTGTTTATAGCTGCTATAATGTCAGTGAGAACAGGAACTAATTTGTCCACAACACACACACACATACATACATAACACTAAACTGCAAACATTGCCAGATTTCTGTGGTGTAAGAGGAATACATCACTCCCAGATGACCTGCTACAGGAAATAATCAACTTTGTGGCGGTAACAATACTTCAACGCTCCACCCCAGTACTGATCATTTCCCTGTAACTTCATGCACACTGAGACCCCGTTTACACTTGACGTTAAAATGTGTCTTGGGCGATCTGATCACACCGGACAGCGCTAAACACAAGTCTAAAAGACCTCCAAGACGCGTTCACTTGCCGAGGTGGTCTGGGACGCATTTGACCACATATGATGTACGCTAAAGCGTCCCCGATACGGACGCAAGAGGAAAATACGGCGTTAATGCTGGACCTGGTGGTTGTTTTGGTAACAGCGCGACACGCTAGGAAGCAATGTAGAGGAGCACCGATGTACGTGGTTGAAGAAAATAATGAAGGTTTGTTGCAGGTTTAACGTTTTAATATCATTTTGCGCGGAGACCTTTGACCGTCTAGCGGCCGTGATGTAGGAAGTAATGAACTTTGAACAAAAGTGGTCAGCTGGACACCTCGGAGACGCATGATAGACACAGGTGTAAACGGCGACGTGTCTCGGCAGCCCACTTGCGACCTGAATGCTCAAGACAAATTTTAAAAGCAAGTGGTTTGAGTGAATGCGTCTTGGAGGCCGTTTACACTTGTGCTTAGCGCTGTCCAGTTGTGATCAGATGCATTTTAATACCAAGTGTAAACAGGGTCTGTGTGTGTGTGTTCACATACAGCTCCAGTTTCAGTTCAGACTAAATTCCGGAAACAAAAGCAGAAGGGGAAGTGCAAATGTAAAGGTCAACATGAACCAGAAAAAATTATTTTTCCAAATTCTATGCACTAAAAAAAAAAAAAAAAAAACCAACAAGCAATGTAATGAAAACACACACACAAAAAAAAGTTTCCATTAAAAAGCAATTTTGTTCTAAAAACACTGTAGGTAATAATGTTACTTCCTACAGCAGCCTTCCTTTGGGGTCGACACGCTTCCATCAAGACGTTCGTATATTTCGCAACCTTCCTGCCTTCTGTTTTTTCCTAACCGAGTAATACGAGTTCTTATTTTCACGTCTCTCTCGCTGAACAACATCCACAAGACGAAGATCTTAAAATGGAGAAAAGTGCTGCAATTTCCCATTAAATTGCACATTATTTTCCAGAATTAAAGCAAGAAAGATTTTCTTCTCCTAATTCAGCTGCTGCTCTGCTCATGTGTGCAAAACTTCCTTTCTCATATGACAAAAAAATAAAAAGCCACATCATTTCTTTTATAGTTAAAAAATGTTCACATACATTCCCCATACGAGAACCATATTTGAAGAAGTTAAAGCCTGAAATTACCCTGATGAGAACTCGAGGAAACGCGTGGCATCGTGTAAATCACATGATGAATTAAAACGTGAAAAATTAACATGCAAATAAAAGTGTGTGGGGCAGAAAAAAATAAAGCACTGTATGAAAAAAACAAACATGCACTAGAGGTGAAAAGTCCACATGTGAAAATATAACATGCGCGTTCACACGTGACATTTTTATGACCTTTCCGTATGCTTTATTACCAATGATGAGTGCGGTTTTAACTACCTACATTCCAAAAAAAACCAACAAAAAAAACAACTACTTGGATGGAAACTGGCATCACGGCACGCAGTGTGTTTACACTCTCGCACACTAATATTCCACTACTATTCCCGACATGACAATATTCGGAATTTGATACGGTTCGCGTAAACATTATATTCATTTTAAATAGCCTGAATTTGGACTTATTCCGAATTTAGCATTTTTCCGGGATATGCCGATATTATTCGGGTTTTGGGAGCATTCCTTGGACTTGCATACAGAGCATCCGGAATGTGCGTCAGGGTTTTTATGGCAGTTTGCGACACACTACGTGTTTACACTCAGCTCTGTGCGTTTCCCACAAACCTAGACAACCTAGAAAACCAGACAACAGTTTGCAAATCTGCGGTGGAGATGTATGCATGTAAACGGGAATATCAGTGGGATATTCGTTTTCATTAAACGCGCAAACAGCTTTAGTAGGAATATCGTCTTTTTCGGAATAAGGGTAAAACCCCTGAACATTTTGTGCATCTAAACATAGCGCCTATTTAGAACTATTATTAATTAGACTATTTGGAACTATTTTTTTGTTTAAAAAAAAAAAAGAAAAAAAAAATGAGTTGGCCAAAGCAGGAGACGTGTGCGAGCTCATTGGTGATCATTTGGTGGTTGCATACTTTCCTACTCTTTTCATCCTTTGATTTTTATTAAATTTCCTCTTCCATCATGTGAAGGCAAAACCTTTTTTCCTCTTATTCGTGGCTCAGGACACGAAAGAAGAAATCTTCATAAGGCATGCCGTGCAGGAGACACACTAATCCAACGTTAGAATTCCGAGCACGTCTTTGCGATCACGTGACTAATTATGGTATGAAACGTGTAAAGTTGAGAATAAATTAAGAATGAAATGGCTTCCAGGTCAATACTAAGCATCAGAATTACAGTAGAGGCCTGAAAACATGAAGTTTTGTCTAAAAGTGCCACTCGTATCTAATGGATGAATTCTACAGCTGCCTTAAAATGATTCAGAGCAGAGAGAGAGCAAATTTTAGGAAATATCTTTAAGGTCAGATAGCTGTAATGGTAATGCATGCTGCATCTTGTATTAAATGCTAATCAATTTAACACATTGTGAAATATTTAGAACAGTAAAATATCCAGCACAGACATGCTACTGGAAGAAAATCCTCCTTGAATAATTCAATGTTGTCATTTTTTCAGCTCCAAGTTTAAGTGTTTAAGGCTTGGGTTTTTTTTTTTTAAAGATTTGACCAACTTGTGCAATACTGCACAGCTCATTCCTTATGGAAAAAAATGCAAATGCATGCACTTCATCACATGTGCACGATACAAAACTCACCAGAAACACACGCATGCACGTGCATGACATCCATTTGCAACATGCTGACAAGTCTGATTAATTTTTATAATATGTGCAGGCGAGGGGGGAAAAAATATAATAAATCAATGCAAGCGTGCACAGAAAGAGAGGAAGCAGAAACAGTGTAGCGCGAGCAGCGCTTTAGTTTCTATTAGGATACAAAATGCTAGAACATGCTCGTGCGTAAGACCGGTTTTACAAAGTGAACAAAATGAGGAATGAGCACGAGAACACGCATAATAAATCAGTGAAAGGACGCTGGAGCCCTGCACAGATCTTTCCCTGAGACTACAAAATAAACACAATGTCGGTAAACCGTGCTTACAGAAATCATCCCCGAAAAAAAAGCCCTGGAGCAAAAATATAAAAAAAAGAAAAAAGAAAAAAAATCCTGATGCGAAATGCAATCAGAATTAATCGTAATTTCTTTAATTCGTCAAGAATTTGGCCACAGGGGGCGCTAATTTCGCAACAAAAACGAAAACGACATTCAAAAAAAACAGAATCCGCAAAAAAAAAAAAAAAAACCTTCGCGTTTCATCTCGCGAAACAGCCGACACGCGTGAAAACACCGGCGCGTGCAGGAGATCAAGTTCATCGATTACTGATCCGACAGCACGCGCGCGGGTTTAATCGCCGAATAAAAGCACAATTCACTTGAAAAAAAAAATCGCCAAATATGGCCGCTGCTGCTCTTTAGGGGGTTTTCGGTTTCCCCCTACCTTCACGGCTTTTTTCCTTTCCTTTTTTTTTTTTTTTTTTTGCATTCCCTAAAATAAATTTCGCCAACTTATATGGTAATCGTCGATGACAGGCGCGAGGTTAGGGGGGAAAAATCGCTACATTGCATCAAGAAAGAATTCCTAAGAAAGTTAATTTTAAGGGCAGAAACAAGAAAAAGAGGAAACGCTTCCTTGCTCGCTTTAAAATTGACACAGCACTTTAACACACTGAGAGCTGGATTGAGAAAATAAGTCGAGCTTACCCAGGAAAGCATCAGTTTTCCCCAAATCCGGATGCGCAAATTAGAGGTGAGGGAAGTGCGCGCGCGGCCTGCGCAGGAAAAAAAAAATTCTAAAATGATTTCTAATTTGGAAAAGGGGGGGAAAAAGAGAGCAAAAGCGGCACGCGCCGCCTTCGTTGCCTCCCAAAAAACCGATGCGGGTCAAACAGAATATTTTTCCCCCCTTTCCAGGGCAGTGCAGAACAGAAGGATCCTCCCTCCCACTCAGGATGACGGAAGCGCAATTTTTTTTTCCAATGCGAGAAATTTTTCAAAATGAATCGACCGTTTTTCCCCTCCTCCTCCTCCTCCTCCTCCTCCCCCCTCCTTTTTGCGCTTTGCTTTCTTTTGCCGGAATGCGCATGCGCAAAAAACCCAAAAAAAAAACACAAAACCAAAAAAACCCCACCACGGCTTCCATGGGAGGAGCAGCAGCAGGAGGCGGAGTGCACGCGCTTGTACTCGTCCGCCATCATGCAGGCGGTGGGGAGAAGAAAAAAGAGAAAAAAAGAAAAAAAAAAAAAAAAAGAAAGAAATTTGCAAATGCAAATTGTGCGTTTTAATTGCGCGCATGTTTATCGTACAACAGTGAGGAAATGAGAAACGCGCGTGCGTGGTGCGCACACATGTACGAACACGCACGCAGTAATAACATATCCGTATTCTCCTCTGCATGGATCATAAATAATAAAATCTCCACCTGTTGTTTTCAGGCATTGGTGCACAAATATTTGTTTCAAAAATCATTAAAACAGCGCATCTGTGATGCAGTAACTCTCATGGTACTGATTCTTTTTCTTTTTTTTCTTTTTTTTTTTTTTTTTACCGAGGACTTGTGTTGAGTTTTCATCAGAATGTTTGTTTGTTTGTTTCCTGGAAGGATTGGCATGAACGGTGTTTTGGCTCACCCTAGAGGTGCATGTGCAAAATTCAAATTTATGAAATTAACAAACAAACAACAAAAAAAGTATATTTGTGGATTTTTAATGAATTTAATGAATTTCATCTGTTGTTTTTTTTGTTTTGTTTTTTACTGCCATGGAAGCTATTTTACTTAAAGAATATAAAAACATTAAATATATTATATATAATAAAAACATTTGAAGGAATTAAAATATATAATAAATAATAATAATACTTTTGCATTGTAAAAACAAATAAATTAAAATATAAAGATATATATATATAATCGTATATTTTTAAAAAAAATTATATCTATACAAATAACATAATTTTTTGATTATATTTATGATCATGTTTACTGTAGGTAACTGAAAAGAAATCATGGCACAATGTTAGAAAATATGACTGAAGAATAACAAATGAACAAAATAATAGGTGATTTTATTAAGATCTATGAAGAAAGTGTATATATATACATTGTGAGTATGTATATATATATATATATATATATATATATATATATTTACATATGCATGTACAAAAAGGATGTTTATATGTATGTTGTACTTTGCATTAAAAGTTTATTTCTATTTTGTTTGTAATATTCACTCCATCCATCCACTTTATTAGGAACACCTGTACATCTGCACATTCATGCAGTTCTTCAGTCAGACAATCATGTAGCAGCAGTGCAATGTGTAGCATAGATGCGAATTCAAGTGAAGAGCTTCATGTAGCGTTCACATCCGACATCAGGGGAAAACTCGGATCTCGGTGACTATGGCTGTGATTTAGTTAATGCTGCTTTGAGTATTTCAGAAATTGCTGAGATTTTCACACACACACACACACACACACACAGCAGAGTTTACACAGAACGATGTGAAAAACATCCAGTTTTGCAGTTAGAAACACTTTGTTGATGAGAGAGGAGACTGTGCGGCGCTGACAGGAAGGCTAAGGTAAGTAAAATAACCACTCTTATTAACCGAGGTGAGCAGAAAAGCATCTCGGAGCGTTTGGCAGAAAAGCAGAAAGAACAGGAATCTGAAGCTACAGTCAGCACTCCAAATGGATAGTTACGAACCTGGTCTTTCAGTGGGCCTGTAATTAAAGATATTAGATTTACAGTCCTGGGCAAATGAAATGAGGCGAAGGCAATATTGCAAAACATGAAGCTTTAATCATCTCAACAGCAAATCATTGGTCAGGAAAATGAGCAGGAATGAAACAAATAGATAAAGTGACTCGGTGCGGTGCAGCTTTTCCCTCGATTCCCTTTAAATGCTGAAGGATTGTGGGTAAACCTGCAGACGGCTTTTTACAGAAGGAAGAGTCCGTGTCGTTCCACTCGATGTTAAAGTCTTCAAACAGAAGAGATTTTGGAACATTTTGAACCCCCAGACAAGTTAGTTTCAATTTTATGCCATTTAAAAATTTCAGTCTTGTCATGATTTCCTCTTTGCGCACCAGAAGACTGTGTAAGTGAACGTCCCTGTTTCCAGCTTTTCCCCCCAACAGTTTCAGCAACGAGCATCGACCAGCAAAACAAGGCTGAGGCCTCAGGAGCGCTTTTTTTTTTTACTTCCTGTTCATTTTCTGCCCAGAGATTTTTGTTAAGACCCTTAAAAGCTTAATGTTTTGCAGTATTGGGTTTGACCTTATTTATTTTTGCCCAGGAGTGTATATACACTGACACGCTGCAATATCAGATCTATAGTGTCCTGTAAATAAGGGATAACACACAATGGGCTGTGTTATTATGTGAAAATAATCCAGAGTGTTTTTTTTTATTATTTTCATATAACAGCAAAGAGTTTTATTCCTCCTGTAACACAGCGATTTGCCAAACTATTACAGTATTTTTAATTCATTAATTAATGACACGTCAAGCTATTTAATGATTATAGGTACATTTAACGTTTCTTCTTATGTTATAAACAGTCTTTCCCTCACAGGCCTTTCTTTTTTTTCTCTGTCTTGAGGTTACTCAGAACAAATACGCTGTTTGTCATGTTGCCAAGAAAGCAGAAAGCATAAGCTTCTCTATCCTGAAGACTTTTTCATGCTGGGAAACTTTACAAAGCAGCGTTACAAAGTGTTACAAAGTGCTGACACTGGAGACTCCTTTTACAAATGTTACATAAACGTCTCTTAACAGAAGAAACTTCACCACCTCAATGATTAGGTTTTTTCTTTGGTCATTATTCGGAGCATGTGGAGGGTCCATGATAGGTGGATGAGCTGTTGCTATAGAAACGATAACGTATTAGAATGAGCGCATTAATATAGAGAAACTAGAGATGGCACTGATCTGATATTCAATATCTGCATACAAATAAAAATATATCAGCAATAAAGAGTGGACTGGATACTGGAGAAAACATACTGGATATCGGATCCTGGAGCAAATGGCAAAGATTGGAAAAAGTTATTTTTTTTTGGAACCGGAGACGGCTTTTTTTAGGATTTATACTTTATTATGCAGTGTGTGTTAAGTGATTTGTTTAATTGTGAAGTGCTTCAGTTAACAAAAAACATTTTATAGCTTTTAAAGACATCAGCGCTGAATGGGAATTGGTATCAGCTGATACTTAAGGTTTTGGTATCAATATCAGAAAAGAAAAAGTGGTATCGTGCCATCTGTAATATAAAACTATTGTTCATGTTACATCCAGTGTGGTTGTAAAAAAAAATCACACAACATCTGACCAATCAGAGTCAAGAATTCAACAAGGCTGGTGTATAATACATATGTAATATTCATTAATAACGCAAACTAATCATTTTGTGCCTTCAGTAGAAAAAGGAACATTCTTAATGGCCACTAGGTGGCAGTATTTCCATTAGCCAGGAATGCAGTGCGGCATCTGAGACTCGAGTCTGGAAATGAGCTGGAGCTGAGCTGATTTTAGTCAGGCCTTAGAGAACACAAAGGCAACATCATTTTTATTATATATTTGTTTGTTTGTTTATTTATTTAGCTCTATTGCAGCTCTAGAGTCTCTAAGAATAAGCAATACAACATTACATATTGAGCTTAGGTGCATTGTAAGATCAGACAGAGCAAACATATTTAGGACTGAGTCAGGAGATATGGGTTCATTCTTGTTTGTAAATTATTTCTGTGTATATATTCCTGACTTGGGAACTTACTCCGAGTTCTCCGAGCACCAGTGAGGTTGCAGAGTTTCAGTGTCCTCCTGATACATGCATACAAAGACCACGGTGCTGCTGCATTCTCACATCTGACTGCTCTAAAGGGTTATAGTAATCTACATGATCTAAGATGTTTTTGTTTCTATAGTAACAACTTACACAGGGGATTGTATGGCACATAAACATTTATGGCAGGAGTCTCCGGTGTCAGCACTCTAACAGTCCCACAGTCTGAAGTAAAGCTGTAACTGTAATCTCAGTAACAGCTGCGGGGGGTTGATTTTGAAAAGAGAGGGGACGACTGTTTATAACATATATATGCTATAACATAACTGATAAGATAACGAGCTGGTTTCACAGACATTCCTTGACATTAAATGTAACTATAAATGTATAAAAAAAATTAGCTGTCATAAATTGTTATCGTTGACAAATTGCTGTGGTGTAAAAGATGCTGCAGAGGAATGAAGCGCAGTGTAACGCTGTGTGGAACTGGAACCAGAAATGGAACTGGAACCAGACGGGTCTGACCATCACGACCAGCAGAGTTCACTAAAGCACCACACACAGAGAGAGAGAGAGAGAGAGAGAGAGAGAGAGAGAGAGAGAGAGAGAGAGAGAGAGAGTGCGAGAGAGAGAGAGAGA
>JAQQZX010009049.1:0-16181 GCA_030068355.1 Notoglanidium maculatum | reverse complement strand
CACACACTCACACACACTCACACACACTCACACACACTCACACACACTCACACACACTCACACTCACACACAGGACTTTAGCTGCCTCAGTCTCTTCTTGAACAGATTGCGAGTGCATCATGTGGTTTTTTGCCTTATGCTTGGTATTTTATTAAAGCATTATTACACATTATTGGCAGATGAATCGGATGCTTGGAAATCACTGGTGAAAATAAAAACTGTTTTTTTGTCAGTTTACATTTTAATTTGTGTTTGTGTTCTCATGATATTAGGAAAGATGTTTCTGATCGTTTTGGATGACACATCGGTAGTGCCTTGGCAAAGAAAACTCATTAAACACCCTAAATTCATCCCAGTAATGGCAGACAAGGTTTTAGTTCCTTTATTTTATACAAAACAAGGTGGAAAATGTGTAAAAAAAAAATCATCCTTCCAATATTTGCTTATTTGGTATAGGTTTCTGAATTTTAAACACTAGCAGGCTTTAGCTATCTAGCTAGCTAACAATAACTCCCTGCCCTTTGGTTATTCTAGCATTCTGTGGTGACTTTAGCTAATCAGCAATAACCTCCTTTGGTATGTTTAGGTAATTAACAACAGCTTCCAATGGTAACCTTAGCTAGCTGAAAATAACCTTCTCATAAATTTAGATGATTAGCAATAATCTCTTTTGATAAATGCAATGAATTAGCAATGACTTCTTGTGGTAACTTTCGCTAATCAGTGATAACTTTAGCTAGCTATAAATAACACTCTGTTATAAATGTAGCCACCTAGCAACAATGACCCATTATGACATTAGCTAGAGAGAAATAATCTATGGTAACACTAGCTAGTCAGAAAGAACTTTCTGATATAACTATAAAATAACTTGTGATAACCTGTGATAGCTAGCTAGCTAGTTGGAAATGATATCCTGTGGTAACTTTTGCTGTTAGCCTCCTGTGATGTGTTTGGTTAGTCAGCAATAATCACCTAGCTTTAGTAAGAAATAACTACTACTTTGATAACTTTATCAAGCTAATAACCCTTTTTTGATAACATTAGCCACCTAGCAATAACCTCTAGTGGTACTTTTAGAGCATAAGCTAAGTTAGCTTTGTGAATATGCGTAATTTAGGGGTGGACTGTTAGCATACTACAGTTCCAATAACAAGTGTCACGGCCAGTCGAGATGGAGGCTGCTAGCATTTAAGCTAAAGCAGGCATGTTCTGATTTGTGACTCTTGTCAGCTAACAAATCTAATTTCTATGGTATTACTTAGTAATGTTACCTCAAGATTTTTTTAAAAAGAAATGTTTTCAGCCTGATGCTAATTACTTTAGAGTTTACTGGATTACATTCAGTAGAAAAAACAAATCTTAATTAGCTCCACTACAGCAGCTGCATCTGTGGTGGCGGTGCCCGAGTGCTGGCACGAATGCTGTCAGCTTGCTGTGTGTAAACACTGGCTATAATCCCAAGTGGAGCCTGTGTGTGTGTGTGTGTGCGCGCATGTGTATTCAGTATAAATGAGCACATATTGTGTCCGGCAACGCACAACATTTCACATTTCAACTTCCCCACAACCGATCGACTTTTTCCTCTAGTGTGTGAATCAGGGTCTTTTGCTCTCCAAAATCGATCAATGTTGGTGTTTTCTTTGCAAATCCCTCCATGATTGGAATCAATGAGCCCCGCGCGCGCGTGTGTGTGTGTGTGTGTATGTGTGTGTGTGTGTGTGTGTGTATGTGTGTGGGTGGGTAGGTGTGTATGTGTGTGGGTGGGTGTTATGATGCAGCGTGCGTTTGCATGCACAAATCCCATCTCACCCTGGCTCCTTTCTCTCCATTGGCTCCTGGGAATCCCGGGAATCCGGTCGAGCCCTGCGTATCAGAGAGGAAGAGTGAGCAGGATGGATGCTAATTTAAATACAACTGATACAGTTATATGCTTTTATTTTCCAAAAGCCTTTGTGTAAACAAACTTCAAGAAATGGTGTAAACAAAATGTTACAGTGACACACAAACACGAATATAATAAACGTGAACTGTCACTAATTACCATTATCATTATTAAAGGTAAGCCAGTAAACTACAGACAACTATTTATACCAGGAAAACAGCTATACAAGGAACAAATACAGGATTCTGGTTGGCTGATGGGGGTCCAACGAGTTATCAAATTACAGCTCCTCCTCATCCTGTAAGCATGTCGAAGTGTAACCATGACAACTGTAATAAACAAGACACTAGCTCTTAGACTGGGTTTTCATTTCACTAAAATAAACACTATCTTAAAATAGCTAAAAATAACCTTTTTTTCTTTCATCAGCAAAGTAGCTACACTTGTTTAACTGTATATATTTTTTATCATCCATATTAATAGCTTAGGGCCTAGGAACAGTCTTGCGCACAGTGCTGTGTGGTGCAGTAACAGCAGTGCTGATGCTGCCCCCAGTGGCTGCACTGTGGTACTACATTAGAACTGATAGAATGTTTCAGCTAATCGCTGCAGCTCCAAAGTGAGAAGATGTAAACATGACTTGGCTGCTGATATTAACACACTCTGTACATTTATATTAACACACCTTTGAATGATTTGTTTGACCAATCAGAATCGAGTGTTCAAGACTATTATGACTGTGAATATGAGTTGTATTATATTCTGTCTGGAGATGCGCAAGGAGAGACTGTACATGATAATAGAACAAACAACTATACACACACACACACACACACACACACACACACACAAATGCAGGACCGTTTCTTGCCATAAATGGTTGCGTTAGGACCCTGGGCCACTAGGGGGCGCCATATTTTTTTCTAAAATAGATATGCAAAAAAAAGATATGTTACTATAATTTAGTGTAAAGCTTTATGTATGGCAGTTACAGTGCGCCCCCTTGTGGTTTAAAAAGAATAGCAGCTATGACTTATGTCACTATATTAGGTAACTAACATACTAACCAAGTGTCTATCATGAACGTTTCATATCTGGAGTGGAAAAACAGTGAAGAAAAGGCAACTCTAATTAAATTGAGTCAGCTTGTCATCTTTCTTGCTTCTGCTTGCTGATGTAAGCGTTAGTGGCTAACTAGCTAGTATCTAAGAAGTATCAGGCTAAGACACGTCAAGTTGCTAGCTTGTTACTCTGACAACAGCAGCTAGACAGGTGTAAGTTGCTGCTTAGCTGTTCAGAAACGTTCCTGCACAAATGTACAAACACACACACACAAACACGTTTGTCTTACGATCCTTGTGAGGACCTCCTAGTGAGACATGCAGCTAGTTAATGCTATGCTACATCTAACTCTAACCTTGATCTCAGTAAAGAAAAAGCCGCAGTTTTCCTGTGTGGACCAGGTAAATGTCCTCACAAGGCCAAAACTGAACAGTATTCCTATCCTTGATCCTCACCAAGATATAAACACACACACACACACACACACACAATACAGGAGACTGAGAGTGAGGTTTGTGCATGCTCTGTGTCTGACTGAACGAGGACGAACTTACCCCGGCTCTCCATCCCCGCCAGCGTTATTTGGAGCAGAGAAAACAAATCAGTGCGGTGTTTTACAGCCTCCTCTCTTTCCACAACACACAGGCATCGTGATTTAGCTCACACACTGTGTTTTACTGAAATGACAACAGTGCCTGAACGCCACCTCTGTGATAAACACTGAACCTCTGTGCAATGACAGCTCATGGAAATGTAAAAGTTTGGTGGTGTGGTGGAGTGGAGTGGATTTCAACAGCCTGTGGGGATGATGGGAAATCAAACGTTACCACAATCTCTTCACTCATCCATCTCTCGCTCTCTTCTGCTGTGCTGTGGAAAACGCGAGCTGGCTCATCAAAGCCATACATTCAGTGAAGATGAGAGTGGAGTAAGGGAAGGGAGGGAGAGCGCACACCCGTGCTGCAGTGACTGTTAGCATTAAGCTGGCAATCCTACCAGGTGGTCATAAAAGATAGAGGCTCATGATTTATTTTTTTAAATTTTGATTTCATTCTCTGCTTCCTTATGAAAGTTATGAAAATGAGACACTACCAGTCAAAAGTTTGGACACCCTCGAGTGATTGTATATTTTTCATCGTTCTGTTAAAAGCTTTTTGTTCAAGTTTGAGTCTAAGGCAATCGATGTCCATGTATAAATGTAGTTCTCTTGTAGCTGAGAAGTGCAAAGCTTCATCAGGAATACTGTTAACAATATGAAATAAAACACTGCTTTGATTTAACACTTAATGACTGCATGACTCCATATAAGTTATTATAAAGAAATAACATTAATATTCTAACATCGTGGAAAGTAGTAAAAGTGAAGGCCTGCTCTGAACAGGGGTGCACAAACTTTTGAGTAGTCCTGTACTCATGAGTAAGCATGCATCAACCAATCAGAGGTGGTCTAAATGAGTTTCCCAATCACACGGGGGAAAGGACACAAACACACACCGCATATTGGTTCTGAAATGTAAGATTGAGTTCAACGCCTATTGACCAATCAGAATCCAGAATTCAGGAGCACTGTGGGATAAACAGTACGCAGATAATCAGGATGTGTTCAGTGAAGCTTTAGAATTAAGAATCTGGAACTTCATGGGCAGTGACCACCTTTACTGACCATCGCAAAAGGCCCTCTGTTGGTGTTCTACAATTTGTTTTCTATAATTTGTGTTTCACAATTTGCATTCTAAAAGCATGCAATAAAGGTATAACGGTTCAAACATCTGTGCTGTAACACGGTTCTAGAACCACACACTGTCCAAGTGATGATCATGCTTCAAAGGCTCACACTGAATCCTTCCATGCTGCCTTCCCAAGCCTTAATTACTAATTCCTAATCCCTAATTACTAATCCCTAATCCATAATCCCTAATTACTAATCCCTAACCCAAACCTCTAATCCCTGTTCCCTAATCCTAACCCCAATCCTTAATCATTAATCCATAGCTTCTAATTGCTAACTCCTAATTGCTAATCCTTAATCACTAGTCTTTTATCCCTAATTGCTAAATCCTAACCCTTACTCACTAATCCTTAATCACTAATCTCTGATCCCTAACCGCTAATCCTTAAGAATTGCTAATCCCTAATCTCTATTCATGAATCCCTAATCGGTAATCCCTAGTCACTAACTATCCTAATCTCGAATTTCTAATACCTAGTCCCTAATCCCTCTAATCTCTTGAATGTTTTGTGGACAGTCACCCCTTATCTGCAAAATACATTTCACAGACATGATTAATTAATTAATTAATAGATTTTTTCTTTCTTAGGAACCTATTACATGTTAGAACATATTAGAATTAAGTTGACATTATTTACAGACTTACTATGTTTCTTGAGTTTTTGATTAAATCCACTTAATATACCGTAAACCACAGACAAACAGGCTAATAGCGCTAAGGAAAGTGACCTTAGTAATGATGAGTCGTGATTTCCGTCACTGTTACAAAGTTAAAAGTAAAATCTCAGACCCCCTGGTTATGCTTCAGGGAACCCAGCGGATCCCCAGATCCCCAACTGTAATCCCTTGACAAGAGTAGTTGCCATGACTACAAAGGGGATTAATTATGAGAACTGTTATATCGTATGCACCTCTGGAATCCTACAGGAACACACGCACACACACACGCACACGCACACACACGCACACACACACACACACACACACACACACAACACCATCACAAGCATCACACCTTCATCACCCCACCATGGACACGTCCCAAATCACACTCTGTTCAGGACATGACCCATGCTTTACTACTGCACCAGGGATATTATGGAGATTTGTTTTTGTTTCAGCTTCTAGGTGGCCCAAGCAGTGCAGTGCGCAGGGAGTCCAGGGAGTATACACTGAGTAAGAGCACTAATGTACTGCCACTGCAGTGGACATACCTTTGGTCCCTGTCGTCCTGGATATCCAGGCAATCCGGGAACGCCGAGTTTCCCCTGTCGGAAAACACCAGAGCTACTGTGAGCTGCACATCACCTCCAGATCACTACAGTTTCACACAAATCATCATCCTGATTTCACGGACTCTGTAGACCACCACCACTTGCCACCATCATCTTCACCACCATCTCTGAAATATCTTTAGAAACGTTCTAGAAAAATACATGTTATGTAAACATATCGTCATGTCAGACTCCAGTGAACACCTTCGCTTTTTTTCATAAACAATTTTTGACGATATACAGCATATTTTTACATTTTACAAATATTTATTGCTTAATTTTGGTCGTCAAGAGTAAATATTTTAAAGCTGATTTTTTAACAATTTTATTTAATGGCTTATCTTTTTTTACTTTTTAATGTGTTATTTAGAAAATTCAATTTAAAAACGGAAAAACAAACAAAAAAAAACCCATCTAAATTTTTTTTACTGATTTTCTTTTTATGACTACGACTGGTTTTAAATTTTTAAGTAATTTATAAAGTAATTTAAGTAATTATTATTATGTAATCTTACAAAATATTGTTCTAATGTTTTAAATAATTAAGTAACAATTGTAAATACACAACAAGTGTATTCAGTTCATGGGAAACTCCTAAACGCTGCTTTATGGAAATATTTTTTCCAACTTTTCTGAACATTTCATTTTGAAATTTAAATTCGGTTGTTTGGATTGCATTTGTCCTTTTTTGTGTTTGTTTAAAACAGAAACTTTCCCAGGATGTCTGTAAAAAGCTGATTTAGGGGTGGAGCCACGTATAATGCACCCCGGATCATATGGGCATGGTTTTAAATTATTCATTAAATAAAATTCTGTAAAGTAAACTGGTGGAAGGCAGTTTTGAGTTCGGACCTTTTCTCCAGCCAGACCCAAGGGTCCGGATTCACCAGGAGGACCAGCACGACCTTTAGGACCCTCAGGACCGTCTTCACCTCTGTGTCCAAGCAAACCGGTCTCGCCCTAAACACACACACACACACACGCACACACACACACACACGCACACACAGGCGGCTATATGTAATATAATATGTAAAAAGTGTTAAAATATAAAATATACCTCAAATTTTGTATTTAGTATGTATGGATTTTTTAAATATTGATTTTTTTGTGTACTCACTTTGTCTCCTTTGAGACCCATGTCTCCTTTGAACCCAGGGAAACCGTCTTCACCCTGAGGAAAAGGAAATTATTTCATTTACTCACAACACAGCTTTCACACACACAGAAATTCATTCTTTACACTATTCCGACTTAATTGTTTGCATAAGCAAGTGCACTCATGTTCAGTGCTGGAGGCTGGACCATGCTGCCCCCTGCAGGCTACATGGTAATAATGTCATTACACTCACTCTCCATTAGTTTGCATATAATTGAGCATGTAAATGAAATCATTAAAAATCATAGGATCATGCAATCACTTAAGATGAATAAAGTCTCAAAGTAAGATTCGTTTACTACGAACAAAGTCTTAAACTAGGAATAATTTAAAAAGAAATGACTCATTTAATCATAATAATTTAACTTAGTACCAGATTGAATTTGATGATTTTTAGATTTCCTTAACAAGCCCATTAATGTCGTATCTTTTGACATGAAACAGAATTTGGATCCTCACCTTCTCCCCTTTGCCACCTTTAAGTCCTCGGACTCCGTCGGCTCCCTGTTTAAAAGACGGCACGTGATCAAACCAATATTTAGAGTTTTATTGCTCTGTACAACTTTATTTCGTCTTGTACCTTAACACCGCGAGGTCCTGGGTATCCGATCGGCCCCTGAGAACCAGGCGGACCCTAAAAACAGAAAAAGGTTTAAAATAAAACAAATTATTATAATCATCCTATTTTAATCTTTAACGCAAATACAATTAGCAAATATGGCTATATAAACACAAGTAAACAGAAATGATTAAACATTTCAAACCATTTTTTTCGTTCCCATGTCAGTATCTGTGGATATTTATTGATTGAATATGTTACTTTTAATATGGTTTTTTTATTTTTATTTTTTTAAATAATATAAACGATAACATTTAGAAAAGCACAAAAGTTAAAAGTAAGTTATTAAGAAACTATTAGAAACTAGAAAGTAATTATTCTGTAGTTGTCAAATTGTTTAATTATAAAGGAATCTAATAAGTCATTTAAGAGTCATTTTAATGTTTTAAGTTTTAATCAACTACAGAATAATTACTTTCTAGTTTCTAATAGTTTCTTAATAACTTACTTTTAACTTTTGTGCTTTTCTAAATGTTATCGTTTATATTATTTAAAAAAATAAAAATAAAAAAACCATATTAAAAGTAACATATTCAATCAATAAATATCCACAGATACTGACATGGGAACGAAAAAAATGGTTTGAAATGTTTAATCATTTCTGTTTACTTGTGTTTATATAGCCATATTTGCTAATTGTATTTGCGTTAAAGATTAAAATAGGATGATTATAATAATTTGTTTTATTTTAAACCTTTTTCTGTTTTTAGGGTCCGCCTGGTTCTCAGGGGCCGATCGGATACCCAGGACCTCGCGGTGTTAAGGTACAAGACGAAATAAAGTTGTACAGAGCAATAAAACTCTAAATATTGGTTTGATCACGTGCCGTCTTTTAAACAGGGAGCCGACGGAGTCCGAGGACTTAAAGGTGGCAAAGGGGAGAAGGTGAGGATCCAAATTCTGTTTCATGTCAAAAGATACGACATTAATGGGCTTGTTAAGGAAATCTAAAAATCATCAAATTCAATCTGGTACTAAGTTAAATTATTATGATTAAATGAGTCATTTCTTTTTAAATTATTCCTAGTTTAAGACTTTGTTCGTAGTAAACGAATCTTACTTTGAGACTTTATTCATCTTAAGTGATTGCATGATCCTATGATTTTTAATGATTTCATTTACATGCTCAATTATATGCAAACTAATGGAGAGTGAGTGTAATGACATTATTACCATGTAGCCTGCAGGGGGCAGCATGGTCCAGCCTCCAGCACTGAACATGAGTGCACTTGCTTATGCAAACAATTAAGTCGGAATAGTGTAAAGAATGAATTTCTGTGTGTGTGAAAGCTGTGTTGTGAGTAAATGAAATAATTTCCTTTTCCTCAGGGTGAAGACGGTTTCCCTGGGTTCAAAGGAGACATGGGTCTCAAAGGAGACAAAGTGAGTACACAAAAAAATCAATATTTAAAAAATCCATACATACTAAATACAAAATTTGAGGTATATTTTATATTTTAACACTTTTTACATATTATATTACATATAGCCGCCTGTGTGTGCGTGTGTGTGTGTGTGTGCGTGTGTGTGTGTGTGTGTTTAGGGCGAGACCGGTTTGCTTGGACACAGAGGTGAAGACGGTCCTGAGGGTCCTAAAGGTCGTGCTGGTCCTCCTGGTGAATCCGGACCCTTGGGTCTGGCTGGAGAAAAGGTCCGAACTCAAAACTGCCTTCCACCAGTTTACTTTACAGAATTTTATTTAATGAATAATTTAAAACCATGCCCATATGATCCGGGGTGCATTATACGTGGCTCCACCCCTAAATCAGCTTTTTACAGACATCCTGGGAAAGTTTCTGTTTTAAACAAACACAAAAAAGGACAAATGCAATCCAAACAACCGAATTTAAATTTCAAAATGAAATGTTCAGAAAAGTTGGAAAAAATATTTCCATAAAGCAGCGTTTAGGAGTTTCCCATGAACTGAATACACTTGTTGTGTATTTACAATTGTTACTTAATTATTTAAAACATTAGAACAATATTTTGTAAGATTACATAATAATAATTACTTAAATTACTTTATAAATTACTTAAAAATTTAAAACCAGTCGTAGTCATAAAAAGAAAATCAGTAAAAAAAATTTAGATGGGTTTTTTTTTGTTTGTTTTTCCGTTTTTAAATTGAATTTTCTAAATAACACATTAAAAAGTAAAAAAAGATAAGCCATTAAATAAAATTGTTAAAAAATCAGCTTTAAAATATTTACTCTTGACGACCAAAATTAAGCAATAAATATTTGTAAAATGTAAAAATATGCTGTATATCGTCAAAAATTGTTTATGAAAAAAAGCGAAGGTGTTCACTGGAGTCTGACATGACGATATGTTTACATAACATGTATTTTTCTAGAACGTTTCTAAAGATATTTCAGAGATGGTGGTGAAGATGATGGTGGCAAGTGGTGGTGGTCTACAGAGTCCGTGAAATCAGGATGATGATTTGTGTGAAACTGTAGTGATCTGGAGGTGATGTGCAGCTCACAGTAGCTCTGGTGTTTTCCGACAGGGGAAACTCGGCGTTCCCGGATTGCCTGGATATCCAGGACGACAGGGACCAAAGGTATGTCCACTGCAGTGGCAGTACATTAGTGCTCTTACTCAGTGTATACTCCCTGGACTCCCTGCGCACTGCACTGCTTGGGCCACCTAGAAGCTGAAACAAAAACAAATCTCCATAATATCCCTGGTGCAGTAGTAAAGCATGGGTCATGTCCTGAACAGAGTGTGATTTGGGACGTGTCCATGGTGGGGTGATGAAGGTGTGATGCTTGTGATGGTGTTGTGTGTGTGTGTGTGTGTGTGTGTGTGTGCGTGTGTGTGCGTGTGCGTGTGTGTGTGCGTGTGTTCCTGTAGGATTCCAGAGGTGCATACGATATAACAGTTCTCATAATTAATCCCCTTTGTAGTCATGGCAACTACTCTTGTCAAGGGATTACAGTTGGGGATCTGGGGATCCGCTGGGTTCCCTGAAGCATAACCAGGGGGTCTGAGATTTTACTTTTAACTTTGTAACAGTGACGGAAATCACGACTCATCATTACTAAGGTCACTTTCCTTAGCGCTATTAGCCTGTTTGTCTGTGGTTTACGGTATATTAAGTGGATTTAATCAAAAACTCAAGAAACATAGTAAGTCTGTAAATAATGTCAACTTAATTCTAATATGTTCTAACATGTAATAGGTTCCTAAGAAAGAAAAAATCTATTAATTAATTAATTAATCATGTCTGTGAAATGTATTTTGCAGATAAGGGGTGACTGTCCACAAAACATTCAAGAGATTAGAGGGATTAGGGACTAGGTATTAGAAATTCGAGATTAGGATAGTTAGTGACTAGGGATTACCGATTAGGGATTCATGAATAGAGATTAGGGATTAGCAATTCTTAAGGATTAGCGGTTAGGGATCAGAGATTAGTGATTAAGGATTAGTGAGTAAGGGTTAGGATTTAGCAATTAGGGATAAAAGACTAGTGATTAAGGATTAGCAATTAGGAGTTAGCAATTAGAAGCTATGGATTAATGATTAAGGATTGGGGTTAGGATTAGGGAACAGGGATTAGAGGTTTGGGTTAGGGATTAGTAATTAGGGATTATGGATTAGGGATTAGTAATTAGGGATTAGGAATTAGTAATTAAGGCTTGGGAAGGCAGCATGGAAGGATTCAGTGTGAGCCTTTGAAGCATGATCATCACTTGGACAGTGTGTGGTTCTAGAACCGTGTTACAGCACAGATGTTTGAACCGTTATACCTTTATTGCATGCTTTTAGAATGCAAATTGTGAAACACAAATTATAGAAAACAAATTGTAGAACACCAACAGAGGGCCTTTTGCGATGGTCAGTAAAGGTGGTCACTGCCCATGAAGTTCCAGATTCTTAATTCTAAAGCTTCACTGAACACATCCTGATTATCTGCGTACTGTTTATCCCACAGTGCTCCTGAATTCTGGATTCTGATTGGTCAATAGGCGTTGAACTCAATCTTACATTTCAGAACCAATATGCGGTGTGTGTTTGTGTCCTTTCCCCCGTGTGATTGGGAAACTCATTTAGACCACCTCTGATTGGTTGATGCATGCTTACTCATGAGTACAGGACTACTCAAAAGTTTGTGCACCCCTGTTCAGAGCAGGCCTTCACTTTTACTACTTTCCACGATGTTAGAATATTAATGTTATTTCTTTATAATAACTTATATGGAGTCATGCAGTCATTAAGTGTTAAATCAAAGCAGTGTTTTATTTCATATTGTTAACAGTATTCCTGATGAAGCTTTGCACTTCTCAGCTACAAGAGAACTACATTTATACATGGACATCGATTGCCTTAGACTCAAACTTGAACAAAAAGCTTTTAACAGAACGATGAAAAATATACAATCACTCGAGGGTGTCCAAACTTTTGACTGGTAGTGTCTCATTTTCATAACTTTCATAAGGAAGCAGAGAATGAAATCAAAATTTAAAAAAATAAATCATGAGCCTCTATCTTTTATGACCACCTGGTAGGATTGCCAGCTTAATGCTAACAGTCACTGCAGCACGGGTGTGCGCTCTCCCTCCCTTCCCTTACTCCACTCTCATCTTCACTGAATGTATGGCTTTGATGAGCCAGCTCGCGTTTTCCACAGCACAGCAGAAGAGAGCGAGAGATGGATGAGTGAAGAGATTGTGGTAACGTTTGATTTCCCATCATCCCCACAGGCTGTTGAAATCCACTCCACTCCACCACACCACCAAACTTTTACATTTCCATGAGCTGTCATTGCACAGAGGTTCAGTGTTTATCACAGAGGTGGCGTTCAGGCACTGTTGTCATTTCAGTAAAACACAGTGTGTGAGCTAAATCACGATGCCTGTGTGTTGTGGAAAGAGAGGAGGCTGTAAAACACCGCACTGATTTGTTTTCTCTGCTCCAAATAACGCTGGCGGGGATGGAGAGCCGGGGTAAGTTCGTCCTCGTTCAGTCAGACACAGAGCATGCACAAACCTCACTCTCAGTCTCCTGTATTGTGTGTGTGTGTGTGTGTGTGTGTTTATATCTTGGTGAGGATCAAGGATAGGAATACTGTTCAGTTTTGGCCTTGTGAGGACATTTACCTGGTCCACACAGGAAAACTGCGGCTTTTTCTTTACTGAGATCAAGGTTAGAGTTAGATGTAGCATAGCATTAACTAGCTGCATGTCTCACTAGGAGGTCCTCACAAGGATCGTAAGACAAACGTGTTTGTGTGTGTGTGTTTGTACATTTGTGCAGGAACGTTTCTGAACAGCTAAGCAGCAACTTACACCTGTCTAGCTGCTGTTGTCAGAGTAACAAGCTAGCAACTTGACGTGTCTTAGCCTGATACTTCTTAGATACTAGCTAGTTAGCCACTAACGCTTACATCAGCAAGCAGAAGCAAGAAAGATGACAAGCTGACTCAATTTAATTAGAGTTGCCTTTTCTTCACTGTTTTTCCACTCCAGATATGAAACGTTCATGATAGACACTTGGTTAGTATGTTAGTTACCTAATATAGTGACATAAGTCATAGCTGCTATTCTTTTTAAACCACAAGGGGGCGCACTGTAACTGCCATACATAAAGCTTTACACTAAATTATAGTAACATATCTTTTTTTTGCATATCTATTTTAGAAAAAAATATGGCGCCCCCTAGTGGCCCAGGGTCCTAACGCAACCATTTATGGCAAGAAACGGTCCTGCATTTGTGTGTGTGTGTGTGTGTGTGTGTGTGTGTGTGTATAGTTGTTTGTTCTATTATCATGTACAGTCTCTCCTTGCGCATCTCCAGACAGAATATAATACAACTCATATTCACAGTCATAATAGTCTTGAACACTCGATTCTGATTGGTCAAACAAATCATTCAAAGGTGTGTTAATATAAATGTACAGAGTGTGTTAATATCAGCAGCCAAGTCATGTTTACATCTTCTCACTTTGGAGCTGCAGCGATTAGCTGAAACATTCTATCAGTTCTAATGTAGTACCACAGTGCAGCCACTGGGGGCAGCATCAGCACTGCTGTTACTGCACCACACAGCACTGTGCGCAAGACTGTTCCTAGGCCCTAAGCTATTAATATGGATGATAAAAAATATATACAGTTAAACAAGTGTAGCTACTTTGCTGATGAAAGAAAAAAAGGTTATTTTTAGCTATTTTAAGATAGTGTTTATTTTAGTGAAATGAAAACCCAGTCTAAGAGCTAGTGTCTTGTTTATTACAGTTGTCATGGTTACACTTCGACATGCTTACAGGATGAGGAGGAGCTGTAATTTGATAACTCGTTGGACCCCCATCAGCCAACCAGAATCCTGTATTTGTTCCTTGTATAGCTGTTTTCCTGGTATAAATAGTTGTCTGTAGTTTACTGGCTTACCTTTAATAATGATAATGGTAATTAGTGACAGTTCACGTTTATTATATTCGTGTTTGTGTGTCACTGTAACATTTTGTTTACACCATTTCTTGAAGTTTGTTTACACAAAGGCTTTTGGAAAATAAAAGCATATAACTGTATCAGTTGTATTTAAATTAGCATCCATCCTGCTCACTCTTCCTCTCTGATACGCAGGGCTCGACCGGATTCCCGGGATTCCCAGGAGCCAATGGAGAGAAAGGAGCCAGGGTGAGATGGGATTTGTGCATGCAAACGCACGCTGCATCATAACACCCACCCACACACATACACACCTACCCACCCACACACATACACACACACACACACACACACATACACACACACACACACACGCGCGCGCGGGGCTCATTGATTCCAATCATGGAGGGATTTGCAAAGAAAACACCAACATTGATCGATTTTGGAGAGCAAAAGACCCTGATTCACACACTAGAGGAAAAAGTCGATCGGTTGTGGGGAAGTTGAAATGTGAAATGTTGTGCGTTGCCGGACACAATATGTGCTCATTTATACTGAATACACATGCGCGCACACACACACACACACAGGCTCCACTTGGGATTATAGCCAGTGTTTACACACAGCAAGCTGACAGCATTCGTGCCAGCACTCGGGCACCGCCACCACAGATGCAGCTGCTGTAGTGGAGCTAATTAAGATTTGTTTTTTCTACTGAATGTAATCCAGTAAACTCTAAAGTAATTAGCATCAGGCTGAAAACATTTCTTTTTAAAAAAATCTTGAGGTAACATTACTAAGTAATACCATAGAAATTAGATTTGTTAGCTGACAAGAGTCACAAATCAGAACATGCCTGCTTTAGCTTAAATGCTAGCAGCCTCCATCTCGACTGGCCGTGACACTTGTTATTGGAACTGTAGTATGCTAACAGTCCACCCCTAAATTACGCATATTCACAAAGCTAACTTAGCTTATGCTCTAAAAGTACCACTAGAGGTTATTGCTAGGTGGCTAATGTTATCAAAAAAGGGTTATTAGCTTGATAAAGTTATCAAAGTAGTAGTTATTTCTTACTAAAGCTAGGTGATTATTGCTGACTAACCAAACACATCACAGGAGGCTAACAGCAAAAGTTACCACAGGATATCATTTCCAACTAGCTAGCTAGCTATCACAGGTTATCACAAGTTATTTTATAGTTATATCAGAAAGTTCTTTCTGACTAGCTAGTGTTACCATAGATTATTTCTCTCTAGCTAATGTCATAATGGGTCATTGTTGCTAGGTGGCTACATTTATAACAGAGTGTTATTTATAGCTAGCTAAAGTTATCACTGATTAGCGAAAGTTACCACAAGAAGTCATTGCTAATTCATTGCATTTATCAAAAGAGATTATTGCTAATCATCTAAATTTATGAGAAGGTTATTTTCAGCTAGCTAAGGTTACCATTGGAAGCTGTTGTTAATTACCTAAACATACCAAAGGAGGTTATTGCTGATTAGCTAAAGTCACCACAGAATGCTAGAATAACCAAAGGGCAGGGAGTTATTGTTAGCTAGCTAGATAGCTAAAGCCTGCTAGTGTTTAAAATTCAGAAACCTATACCAAATAAGCAAATATTGGAAGGATGATTTTTTTTTTACACATTTTCCACCTTGTTTTGTATAAAATAAAGGAACTAAAACCTTGTCTGCCATTACTGGGATGAATTTAGGGTGTTTAATGAGTTTTCTTTGCCAAGGCACTACCGATGTGTCATCCAAAACGATCAGAAACATCTTTCCTAATATCATGAGAACACAAACACAAATTAAAATGTAAACTGACAAAAAAACAGTTTTTATTTTCACCAGTGATTTCCAAGCATCCGATTCATCTGCCAATAATGTGTAATAATGCTTTAATAAAATACCAAGCATAAGGCAAAAAACCACATGATGCACTCGCAATCTGTTCAAGAAGAGACTGAGGCAGCTAAAGTCCTGTGTGTGAGTGTGAGTGTGTGTGAGTGTGTGTGAGTGTGTGTGAGTGTGTGTGAGTGTGTGTGAGTGTGTG
>JAQQZX010009009.1:0-15000 GCA_030068355.1 Notoglanidium maculatum | reverse complement strand
CCAGCCCCAGCTCTAGCACCCAGCACCGCCAAACCGCCCCCTATTGGGCCCTTGAGTAAGGCCCTTAACCCTCTCCACTCCAGGGCTGCGGTATCACGGCTGGTCCTGCACTCTGAACCCAACTTCCTAACAATCTGGAACATATGTAGGAGCATTTCACAGTGCTATAGTATAAAATTAACAAAGAAAGGGTTCTTATTATTATTAATATGTTATCATTTCTATAGTAACAACGTACAATCGTATAATTTATATATGATGATTATATATAATCGTATATTTGATATGACGTTTTCTTTAAGGAGACGTTTGTTTAACATCTATAAAAGGAGTCTTGCTTTGCAGCATGAAAATCTTCAAGATAGAGTTTCTGTTTTGTGTATTTTCTTTTTGCAGATTGCATACTTATGTACAGAATGTACACTACCCACCCATATTCATATACATTTCGTGTATCTCTTGTGCATTTTATGTATTTTTGTGTACTGAAAGCTTTTTGTTGCTCTGTATACTTTCTGTTTGCATTCGTATATTTCAGTTGATTTAGTAGATGTTATAATTTTATGTCGTATATTTGTTAGTAGAGCTACTACACTAGATTTTCAGTGTGCATGTTTCCATGTGGCAACTGTGCAGATGACAAATAAAAGACTTTTCAATTTCTTGGTAACTAAATATACTTTTTACTGATTATCTTAATAATCATTTTACTGTAAGGCATATATGAAAATAATCCACACTGAAGTTGGTTATTTTTGTTAAAAAGCACAGTCTGTGATGTGTAATTCTGCTTATAGGACAGTAATTTACCAACAGTTATAAAGTTTCATTTATTAGTGAATGACACAGCATGTATTTTACAGGTTTATTGTTGAGATTTAACATTGTGGACCATCCAACAGACAAGTCAGAAAATGATCAGTCCCTCACCAGCCTCTCCTTTTCTCTCTTCCTCACTTTTAAAACACAGCTTGCCATTTTACCAAGAAACACAAAAGTCTGAACTCCTAGTCCTTTGTCATGAAGACTTTCCTGCACTGGGAGTTTTTGTAAAGCACCATGACTGTGACAAAGCACTGACACTCAAGGCTCCTTCCATAAATGTTCCAAAAAAAAATGGCATCAGTGATTATATGTTTGATTATAAGTTAAACAACAAGAAAAATATAATGCACAAAGATAATTTTTGCAGCATTCCCCAGGTGATTTATTCCTTTAACATAACATAACAACATAACATAGCATGACATAGCATAACATAACAGCATAACACAACATAACAATATAACAACATAACATAACACAGCATAACATAACATAACATAACATAGCATAATATAACAACATAGTATAACAACATAATATAACAACATAACATAACATAGTATAACAACATAACATAGCGTAACATAACAACAACAGCATAACATCATAACAACAATATAACAACATGACATAACAGCATAACAACATAACACAGCATAACATAACATAGCATAATATAACATAGCATAATATAACAACATAACATAACAACGAAACATAACATAACAACATAACATAACAACATAACATAACATAGCATAACACAACATAACAATATAACAACATAACATAGCATGACATAGCATAACATAACAGCATAACATAGCATAAAAACATAACACAGCATAACATAACATAACATAACATAGCATAATATAACAACATAGCATAACAACATAATATAACAACATAACATAACATAGTATAACAACATAACATAGCGTAACATAACAACATCATAACAACAATATAACAACATAACACAGCATAACATAACATAGCATAATATAACATAGCATAACATAACAACATAACATAACATAGCATAACATAACAACATAGCATAACAACATAACATAACTTAACATAACATAACTTAACATAACATAACAACATAATATAACAACATAATATAACATAGCATAACATAACAACATAGCATAACAACATAACATAACTTAACATAACATAACGAAACATAACATTACAACGTAACATAACATAGCATAACATAACAACATAATATAACAACATAATATAACATAGCATAACATAACAACATAGCATAACAACATAACATAACTTAACATAACATAACGAAACATAACATAACAACGTAACATAGCATAGCATAACATAACAACATAACATAGCTTAACATGACATAACGAAACATAACATAACAACATAACATAGCATAGCATAATATGACATCATATTAACAACATAACATTACAATACAGTACAGTACATTACACAACACAATATAACTTTCTATAACACATTATGTAATACAATGCAACATAGCATAACATAACAGAACATAATACGACAGAACATGCAATAACAATAATACATATCATAACACAACACAGCACAATATAACAACACTGTATAATTTAAATGAACTGAATTATAATATCTAATCAATGTAATGCAATCTAATGAAATTCTGGTGTATTTCTGTTTTATCAAAACAAATAAGAATGAGTTTTAGGTCCTAGAATGATAGTTGATATTTTTCTCAATCTTGGAATTATGTGTGTAATTATTATTTTATACAGTCATTTCTTTAAACCGCTACACATTTCTGTACAAATGTTTTGCATTTTATAAATATTTTTGCTGCTGTAGAGGAAAATGTTTTGGAACTACACCATTACGCCATTTCCTCAGTCCCTGTTACTGTCACCTGCTAATACAGGCTGCAGGCCTTGCTACACTACTGAGCTGCAAACTCAATTAAATTGTTGTGGTCTCTGTAAGACTCTGCCCCAAATAAGCACAGTGTCATCAATTTTATTTTTAAAATGATTTAAAATTGCCGTGTACAAGTCTAGAAGTAAATTGATGCCTTTCAGAAATGAGAGCTTTAGAGTGTAATAAAAAAAAGCAAGAAAGGTTTCATTTGTTCTCTTTTTTTTCTTCACGGAAAAAAGCTGTCAACAAAATCAGAAACCTGAGTGGCCTGGACTGAAAACTGTCACCATCTTGGGCAAAGTACTGAATTTCAGACATGAAGAGTTTAATAAAGTCAGTTTCTCAGAGAGAGAGAGAGAGAGAGAGAGCGAGAGAGAGAGAGAGAGCGAGCGAGAGAGCGATTGCTCAGATTGATAAAGTTTCACAAGGCTTTAAAGTTTCAAATGATTTCACAAGGTCATATTACACTATTTCTATCAGTCCAGTGGATTTGTAGTGTAGTGGAGTGTTATGAAACACCATAAAGCATAAGTTGGCTATAAAACTCAATTAGTTCAGTGGACTTGCCAAAGCAATGCCAAGCTTCTCATAGTGGCCATTTTTTCAGAAATAATGCAGGACAAAAGTGCAACACGAACAATTCTTGGCAAAAATGGGCCAAAACCCAAAACTGCAAAACATTAAGCTTTTAAAGGTCTTAACAACAAATCACTGATCAGAAAATTAGCAGGGCCTAATTTAAAGAACCCGTCAATGCTCACTGCAGAAAGTGAACAGCTGGGGGAAAAGCTGGGAACAGGGAAATTCACTTCCACAAAGATAAAATCATGTAAAGATGTAAATGTTTAAACTAACTAATTTTCTCCAAATTTTCCTAAATGTCTTCTGTTGGAGCCATTACCACTGAGTGGAACAAGACTGACTCTTCTTTCTGTAAAAAGCCGTCCGCAAGTTTACCCACAAGTCTTAAACATTTAAGGCAATCAAAGGAAAAGCTATCCCATAATAAGTTACTTTATCTATTTATTTCATTCTTGATATTTTCCTTTTTGCTGTTGAGAGCATTACAAGCTTAATGTTTTCCAATTTTGCTTCTTTTTGCCCATGAGTGTAGGTAAAAAGAAAAGTGTAAGACATGGTTACTGGGTGTGTTCCTGGGTGTGTTCCTGGGTGTGTTCCTGGGTGTGTTCCCGCCTCACCCCCAGTGTTCCTGGAGTATGCTACTTTATCCACAGCGACCATGAGCATTTTAAATTCAGAGTTGTGAACTTCATAGATAGCTAGATAGATAGATATATAGATAGATAGAGATATAAAATATATATGTAGACAGATAGATATGTATATATATATATATATATATATATATATATATATATATATATATATATACAGAGAGAGAGAGAGAGAGAGAGAAATAAAACAGACAGATAGTATGCAACTTATGTAACTTCATTTATTGTCATCTTCTAAATACCTTCCAATCAGTAAATGTTGAGTTCAAAGGGTTATCATGTTACTTTGTAAAGGAAAACAATGTTAATTGAAGGTTTGGCTTTTTAAGGGCCTGAGAGAGCACACGTCTAATGTGAGCAGCGTGCTAGTGAGCAGGAGACAGACGAGTCAAGGTTAACACTGGGGAAATGTCAATATTTGGTCTCATGTGCCCTCCACACACACTGATGTTAATGAGGAGGCTTCATCTCTGCTGCACTTCTGTTTTTAAGTGGGAATGTTTTTAGCTTTACGTCATCTGAGTTCGTACATTTCTGAATAGTGTGGCAAGATTTCATTCAATCTGTAATTTGATATTAAGGTTAAATATTGAATAAGAAAGCTAGTGCTGGAGTAAAGTGTGGTGAATGTGAAATGCAATACATTTGTGACATGAGGAGAAGCTACACACAAAAAAAACCTCAAAAGGTTCATTATCTCTTCAGTGAAAAACAATCAGCAGGGTGTTGCTTTTTAATGAATTTAACACTCACCTTGTGTCAGAAGTGATTTGCAAAGAAAGCTGACAACATACTGTAACTCCTAGATTCTGCAGTGAGCTATGAATCCTTTTTTGGGCTTTTTAACATCTTTATCGTGTTTTACTTGGCTAATAATTCTGAAAGCTTGATGATGAAGGGTTCACTGTAGTACAAATGATAAATGAGCCTATAAAGTGCATTTCTTCATTCAGACAGAAACACAGCCAAGAAAGTGACACTTTCGGTCTTTTATCTCCTTCTGTCGATTGTAGCCACGCCCCCTGAGAACGGCTCGAGCCGTCATTGGACAGTGACTGCATTTCTGTGTGGCACTATAGCAACACCGTGATGTAAGTCAAACGCAACGTCAAGGACAATTGCATCCTCACATACTTTCTCAGTCATGACATTCATCTAACATGTTTAAAGCAGCTAAACAAAAATAACTAAATAAAAAAATAAGGTGTTAGCTGGCTAGCATTATGTTAAAGGCTTGCCATTGGATGAGATTTAAAAAAATAGCTATTGGCAACTACCCATAATAATACAATTAATAATAATTATTACTTTTTAATAATAAGTAATAATAATAATAATAATTGATTATTAATTAAGTAATTAATTAATTAATAATAATACAGCTACTACTACTAATAATAATATTATTATTAATTAAAATATAATAATTTACTACTATTACTTCTATAATAATAATATCCGAGGGAGAAACCTGTACATTGCTGTAGAATTGAGCAGTATGTAGGGTTGCTATACACCGCTGTAGGATTTTGTTTGATGTCGTTCTTGCCTCAGTAATAAAAAAGGTCTGTGTATATGTGTGTGTGTGTGTGTGTGTGTGTGTGTGTGTGTGTGGGTGTGTTGAAGCGATTTCTGGCTGGAGCTTTAATTGAAGGTCAGGTGTAGGTTACTAAGGTCGTTTCCACAGAACCGAGATGCGCACAGCCTCTCCGTTGCCATGGAGACATTCACGCATCAGCATTTTGGCCCATGCACTGCTAGCGCTCTCAGTCGAAACATGAGGAACCTGTACACACACAAGCTATACAGTATATCTGTGTGAAGATGGATTAAGCTTTACACTGACACACACCCACACACATTTTGATTTTGAATAGAGAGAAACAGGACTGTGTGTGTCTTGAAATATATATATGTGTGTGTGTGTGTGTGTGTGTGTAAGTTGGCTTAACACAGAACCGTGGAGAGACCATGAGTAATTACTTCATTTGCAGGTGTGAGTGACTTTGTTTAATGTGGCCATGAGTTACAAAATGGTATTTTGTGAATTCTGTTATTTGTATGCTCCTTTAAAGGGAACATATATATGGAGCACTCTGATACGTTCCTCTGAGCAGTATCCCTAACAATGTCATTGCACACACACACACACACACACACATAAATCAGTGCCAATGTGTTTACCAACACTTTCCCCCACATGTGATTTAACTCTTGCGTATTGATCTCTGTCCTGATCCTCCAGATGCTCAGAGTTCATGTCAAGGCATCAATCTCAAGTGGCTCAGTGTGTGTGAATGCTTGTTCTAGCATGTTCTCCTCTCACAAGAGAACAGCCTAAATTCATGATAGAAAGAAAGCGTTCTAGTTTAGTTTGTACATATAGATTTATTTAAAGAAAGAAAGAAAGGACAGCACGTGTGCATGTGTTACTAGGTTATTATCTAATATGTGAGTCCAGTTTGGAGTACCTTATTCTCCGAGGGACCGAATACTACTAAATAAGAGATTTCAGTTTTTGATTTTTAATACATGTGCATAAATTAAAAGAAAAACAAAACAAAAACTTGTTCTCACTTTGTCATCATAGATTATTAAATGCCGATGAATGGCCAAAATGTCTAGTCAATCCATTTGAAATTAAATCTATAACACAATTTAGTGTGCAAAAACTGATAGGTCTGAATTTATTCTGAACCCATCCATCCATCCATCCATCATCTATACTGCTTATCCGTTCAGCCAGAGCCGATCCCAGCTGACTTCATGTGAGAGGCGGGGTACACCCTGGGCAGGTCACCAAACTATCCCAGGGCTAACACAAAGACAAACCACCATTCACACTCACATTCACACCTATGGGCAATTTAAAGTAGCCAGTTGAGCTAATCCGCATGTCTTTGGACTGTAGGAGGAAACTGGAGGACAAAGAGGAAACCCATACAGGCATGGCGAGAAAATGCAAGCTGTTAGACCGACTGTAAGCACTGTACCACCATGCCGCCCTAGACCTAAAATGTATTTAAAATTAATTATCAAATTATCATGGAATTGAACTCTCTGGGTATAATCATTTAAAAAAGAAGGCAGAGCATGTGTGAATGTACAAGCATGTACATAAGGCAATATCCAGCCTTTACTAATAATTATGCAGCTGAGTGAAAAATGATCAATCTCCAAACACCAGGCTTTGTGAGAGGTAATGATGCATCAGCGTGCCATTAATCTCCTAAAGCAAGAGTTTGGTGTTAGTGAGGTGTAGCTGCTCTGCCGAGACCGAGAAAAAAGTAGACCTCATGGACTGTGTGCTATAAATAGACCCTCAAATCAATAAAACAGAACCCACCGAGTCCTTAGGTTTATTTATTTGTGTGTTAATGGGAGCCTGTCTTGACTCAAACAGCTCAATAAGTATTCAGCACAAGTTAATCAATATATCACTGAATATACTCTGCTTTGTAAAGTATGCATCATTTACACGGAGGATTAACACCAGAGCTCAGTGACCTCTTTACAAGCTGTCAGTGTGAGGAATGATGAGGCTGATAAGGGTGTGCAAACTTTCTGTCAGTGGGCTTCATGCTGCACTGACGTGATGAACGGTTTCAATTTTCCACTTACCTTGCAATCTCATAAGGAATGATATGAATTTTCCACTTAGCTCAGCGACTGAAATGTGTTTCTCTCACTTTCTCTCCACATTCGTCTCAGGTTGCTCTTCCAGAAGCTTCTGCTAGCTGACTGTGGACTTGGTGCTGATCACAGAAGCATGGTTTCTGCTCAAACATTTCAAATATCTCACAGCTTCACCATCGGAAAGTGTTTTATTTACACCAAAAAAGCCCAATTTACTCAATTTGCTATTTTATCATTTAAATCGCTATAAAAAAATATGTATAGACCAGCAGGAATCAGAATTCTCCTTTAACCCCATCAGCTGAAATGCTTTACAAAAATTGCTGTTCAATTCTTGATTCTGATTTTTAAGAAGGTGAGATGAAGTCAGCTGGGATTGGCTCCAGCTTCCAGATGACCCTTAACGGATAAGTGGTAAAGATAATGGATGGATGAAAGGAAGGAACGGAGTCTCCAGTGTCAGCGCTTTGTCACACTAGACTTACAAAAATGTTTTTTACAATACAAAAAAGGTAAGGGTGTGCAAACTTTTGCACTAAACTGTTTTCCAAAACTCCACTATTTGCATGTGTTGTTGATGCTCATACCCAAGGCTATGCTATAAGGTCCAATATGAGAGAACTAACAATGTAGAGACTGAAATAAATAAGGCACAACACACTCTTTCTGGGCGGACTGGGAGGGGAGTATATAGGGGAGTTATAGGGGAGTAATCCATGATGGTGTGATGTGATGCTGATTGCTCCAGACTTGTTTTTGATCGCTTGGTCTTGGTCTTCATGATGCAGTTAGTTTAGGTTCTGTAACTACAAACTATGCGTTCTTCCAGGAACGGGTGTTTTTATACTGAGATCATGAGACACTTTCAATACACACAGGCCGATTCTAGTGAAGTAATAATAGGGTAAGAAAGATAAGAAATTATTTCTAAAGGAGTTATCAGCAAAATAATAAATAACAACTCACAAAGTATTGTTACCAGAACTACCAGAACTGTGAAACACCAGAACTAACTTTGGTGTTTTACAGTCATGGGAGTGAATACTTATGCGATTGTAAAAATATTTATTTGTAAATAATTTTGCAAACTGTATAGATTTTCCCTCCAATTCAATATGATGGGCTATCTTGTGAAGATTCAGAACATTGAGTCCATTTCAGTTCCAGATTGTAACACCAGATCTACATGTTTTATCCATCCATCTATCCATCCATTTATCCACCAATCCATCCATTTATCCATCAATCCATTCATCCATCCATTTATCCATCCATCCATTTATCCATCAATCCATCCATCCATTTATTCATCCATCCATCCATTTATTCATCCATCCATTTATCCATCAATCCATCCATCCATTTATTCATCCATTCATTTATTCAAACATCCATCCATCCTTTAATTCATCCATCCATCCATTTATTCATCCATCCATCCATTTATTCATTCATCCATCCATTTATCCATCCATCCATGTATCCATCCCTCCCTCCCTCGACAGCCTGCTGAAGAATTAAATCGTTTACAGCAGCACCTGCTCTGTCCGTCACTGAGGACTCGGCACTGATGAGAGGAAAAAGCACTGTGCCAGAGTGGGGATTTTCTACCCAGCCCTGAATAATGGGAAAGTAAACATGCAAAACATCTGACTGCTTCACCATGGGATTTATTTTATTCACAGACTGAAACCAGTGTCCGGTTTACAGCGTGAAAACACGATAGAGTATGAACATCTTGCTGCAGACAGAGATGATCTGGTTACTGGTACTGAAACTAAAACCATTATCTCACATTACATGCTATCTGCTGCTGCTCTGACATGTTGTGTGAATAACTTATATTAATTGTTATGCTTTAGTTGTGACTACTTTCCTTTTTCTTCTTCCTCTACTTCTTATTAACATGTAATTCCATCATTGTGAAATAGTGTAGCACATTGGGTATAAATATCACTTTTGCAACCAACCAACCAACCAACCAACCAGTCAACCAACCAACCAGCCAACCAACCAACCAACCAGCCAACCAACCAACCAGTCAACCAACCAACCAACCAAACAGCCAACCAACCAACCAGTCAACCAACCAACCAGCCAACCAACCAACCAGCCAACCAGCCAACCAGCCAACCAACCAACCAACCAGCCAGCCAAGCAACCAGCCAAGCAACCAACCAACCAGCCAACCAGCCAGCCAGCCAGCCAGCCAGCCAAGCAACTAGCCAACCAGCCAACCAACCAACCAGCCAGCCAGCCAAGCAACCGGCCAACCAGCCAGCCAAGCAACCAGCCAGCCAGCCAAGCAACCAGCCAAGCAACCAAGCAACCAGCCAACCAGCCAGCCAACCAAGCAGCCAAGCAACCAGCCAAGCAACCAACCAACCAGCCAACCAGTCAACCAACCAACCAGCCAACCAGTCAACCAACCAACCAGCCAAACAGCCAACCAACCAGCCAACCAACCAAACAGCCACCAACCAACCAGTCAACCAACAAACCAGCCAACCAACCAACCAGCCAACCAGCCAACCAGCCAAGCAACCAACCAAGCAACCAACCAACCAGCCAACCAGCCAGCCAAGCAACTAGCCAACCAGCCAACCAACCAACCAGCCAGCCAGCCAAGCAACCGGCCAACCAGCCAACCAACCAACCAACCAGCCAGCCAAGCAACCAGCCAAGCAACCAACCAACCAGCCAACCAGCCAGCCAACCAAGCAGCCAACCAAGCAACCAAGCAACCAGCCAAGCAACCAACCAACCAGCCAACCAGTCAACCAACCAACCAGCCAACCAGTCAACCAACCAACCAGCCAACCAACCAGCCAACCAACCATACAGCCAGCCAAGCAACCATCAAGCAACCAACCAACCAGCCAACTAGTCAACCAACCAACCAGCCAACCAACCAACCAACCAGCCAACCAGCAAGCCAGCCAGCCAGCCAAGCAACCAGCCAACCAGCCAACCAACCAACCAACCAGCCAGCCAAGCAACCATCAAGCAACCAACCAACCAGCCAACTAGTCAACCAACCAACCAACCAACCAACCAGCCAACCTACCTACTTATTTGTCTGTTTGTTTGCCTGTCTGTTTATTTGTTTGTCTGTCTGTCTATTTATTTGTATCTGCTTATTTACTTGTTTGTCTGTCTGTATATTCATTTATCTGTTTATTTGTTTGTTTGTTAATTGCTACAGTTCTGTTTATTGTTTGCGTGTTTGTTTTCTGTTTAGGCAAGAACTATAAATAAAAATAGAAAAATGCTTTTTATATGATTAAAAAATGTTTCATATGTATAATTTAGCACTGGTGCGAGTCCTGTAAGGGGAAGGTTCAGGGATAACAGGACCAAAACTCTCCAATGGCTCGTATAAATACTGTAAGTAAAATGATGTTTGCCTATTTGTGTAGTGGGATTATGTTTGTTAAAATAAATCTGAGCTGAAACCACAGGAAGTCTGTGAGAATGGTTTATAGCACTGAAAGAGTCGGCATTGCTGAGCTATTGGCTTCTAAATAATCAAATCTGGCTTCAATTAAATAATCTCCTGTTAGTGTGTAATGAATTAAGGCTCCAGTGGGTAGCAGAAGTCCAAGAGCAGTGAAAAACATTCTCTTCACGAAGCTCCCCAAAGCAGCTGCGAGCGCTTTATAAACAACAACAACTCATTTGGGCCTCGGCTCGTGTTGTTCCGCTCCTGTTCAGCCAGAGAACATGAAAAAGCAGACAGCAAAATTAATTTTCCATTTTCTGCCAACGACGATCCACAAAGCAGAGAGACAATCAATTTCTAAGCAGCTTAAGCAGCAACATGTTCTCATTCTTTATCAATCACACACGATTTAAAACTGTATGAGGAAAACCAGGGATCAATAAAAGATTAACTGATTAAAGATGAGCTAAAGACGACTGTATAGAGCAGGACAAACCAAACATTAACTACGAGACAGCCGGCATGGCCATGACTTATTTTGCTTACTTCAAACAGAATTTCTGCTAAAGGGCCAAGACATAGTAAATATGTAAGAAATAAAACACTTACTGAAAATAGTAAACAACAGAATGATATGATGAAGGGAAGTTGATGATTTTGCACTAACAGGACATCCTGACGTGTTTATCCCACGTACACCAAAGCGATTTGAGAGCGTTTTTTATTTATTAAAGGTGCTATCAATATGTAAGCGGTTTAGTTTAAAACATTTAAAAATGAACTTAAATTATTAACAGAACGTGAAAAATAACAGTTTTGACATTAATGCAAAGATGTCTATGTATTGTGTTGCAGAGATATCTACCGAAGTTAGCATGCTAAGCAGCTAGCCCGGCCCATCCTGTATGATGATACCACTTTGTACCTGAAGAGGCGATAGTGAGTCTTTGTAGCATCCAGTCTGCTTTCAGTTCAACATGTGAGGATGAAGAAGTATTCTAACCTCTTGTCAATCATGCTGAAGGTGTTGCCCCTGGTTCAGTCTTTTAAGGACAGGTAGTGAACGAATGAAACCAGGTTTAGCGGCAAAGTTTAGATTTATTCAAGCAAACATTAGGTCCACATTAACACTGAATTTATATTGCCATTATATTTAGTCAAAGTCCTAGTTGCCAGCTAACAGAGCACTGATAATGCACTACTGATTCTGTGGAAAAACATTACGATTAGTAAGAAGTCCTCTTGCTAGCTAGCAAAACAAAATGATTTCAAAATGTAACGCTGGCTGTAACTTAGCATCACTTGAAAGAGAAAAACTTGACAATGCCATGAATCAACACCTTCTGAGCAATCAGAATAGAGAACTCAGTGTGAATATCAGCACAGGTTTAAACATCTCAGTAATTGGGCAGATTTGAACAAACATCGCTTATAACACAAGCGTACTGAGTAAAGCCTGGCTCTGACAAGTACAAGCGATTAATCAGGGTAAAGTGTCCAGGCATTGATTATGTCTCCCGTGTACACACACGTCAAGAACGATGTACAGGAGACCGAGTATAAAAACACGATACGGAACCAAAGCGAGTGAAAATATCTTGAATTTGGGCAAATAGATCTAATATTTCTCAATATGCGATGATTATAACTGAAATGTAATATTATTCAGCCTGTGTTTATTCATTTCAAATTCTATTTATTAATTAGTGTTTGAAATGAAAAATGATCAGAAGGCTTTGAAGTTGAAATGAGTAAAATTGTCTAGCTTGGTTTATTGTTATCTTGTAATAGGGTAATACTAGATGTATTTGACTACGTTGATGGTTTGTTTACTTTCAAATTTCTTTTTTTTTTTTTGCAATAATTTTAAATTATCTTTGCACAGAAGCTCTAAAATGTACACAGGAGATAATGTGCTCATAAATGCACCAAAGTCGGGAATCATGGACAATAAAATGTCATACAACTGCAGTGAAACACACAGCTACAGAATAATCTGTAATAATCATATAATTACGTTTCTGTTTTTTAAATGGGTTTCTTTTCAGCTTTAGATTACGTCGAGCATCCGCCATGCAAGTAAGCCGTTACTATAGAAACAGGAATTAATATAAAGCTGTGATCTGCAGCTGCGTGTTTGTCAGAGCTGCTGTTATAGAAAACGAATCAACACCTTCTGACCAATCAGAATCGAGCATTCAGCAGGATCATGGTGTAACGATTCAGAGCCGCCTGCTTCCTCATGTCGTCTCAGGGAGTTTTTCCTCATCACGATCACATCTGGATTGTTCATTATGGATTTAAATCTACATCTGGATGTCCATCAAGCTGCAGCGACAATCTCTGTCGAAAAAACGTCCTACAAATTGTCTGAAGATTGAGCACAAACGGAAAACATCGCTCGTTCATTAGACGTGTTCCTGCATTGTGCAACATTTCAGTTAGATTTAATCAAGTTTTACATTTTATGAAAATGTTCTTTTACTGCAGAAAATGACATCCTAGCAAGTGAAAATATCTAAAATATGGTCAAATGTACGTATTAGTTCCTTTTTTCTTTATTTCTTTCTTTTTTAAGAAATAAATAGCAAAATTATCTTCTAATAGAACAAAACTATTTCAAGCTTGAAATGAGTAAACATGTCTAAAAATAGATTTAATAATCAAGTAACCTGAAAGGAAACTATATTCAACTACATTCAAGAACTTGCAGTCTTTTTTTTAATACAGTGTTTAATGCATTTATCTTGCTATAATAACCCAGAAGTCATCCTTTGGTGAGGTTTTCAGTAACATTTATTAAGCTTCCACACTGGACACTATTACATCAACCCTCTTATACGATGATGATGCCATGGCTAATAAATACACTGCTCGGTTTAAGACTTTCAACAAATGGCAAGGTACACGTCGTCTGTGAGCCTCTGAGGTTAGCATTAGGGTGTAAAATCCTGCGCAGTGTCTCTCCACGTTCACATCTTCGGATTTGTCTCTCAGGTGCGCAGATTAGGAGCGGGCGATATGCGATAAAGTCATCGTGATTGTGAGAAGACTGATGCAGAGTGTTGTGGATAACATGAGCACTTTTACAACTCTCATGTTACTTACAGTAAAAAGTCTGGATGTTAAAATGGTTCTGCTTGTAAATATAATTTATTCTGAAAAAAACAAAAAAACAAAAAAAAAAACATTTGTTTCTTGTCTCATTGTGGCACTGGGTTATTATTGTTTTTTTTTTAGTGTCCCTACTTTAACTTTGGTGTATACATCATACATTTTCGCCATATCACCCCCACCTAATAAGCATGTGCTTACTTTATTTAAAAAAAAAAAAAAAAAAAAAAAAAAAGAATGCGAGTAAGGAAAAAAAAAAAAAAGATTCCTTATTTAAGAAGTAATCTGTTGGACGGAGCTTACTTCGAAAAAGAAAATACAGTATATCATCATAAACAGTTTTGCTAACAATTGTAAATCAAAGTCAAGTTTTTTTGTACAATCAGTGGCCTGAACAAACACACACACACACACACATTTACATTTAAAACATTTCACATGCTCCCTCTGGTCGACTTGCTCGTACCATTCCCAATTCATTCAGCTGCAGTAGATCATTTCTAAGTCATTGATGAGTTTCCTTGTGTTGCATGCTGCTGAGATGTTGGTGACGGTTTTCCGGTCGTAACGTTCCTGTGGGTCAGTGCACGGTGCTGGCTGACTCAGCGGCACACGCTACAGCGCTTCCACACACCAAGAGGACAAAATGGGACAAAGTGCGACGCTGAAAGTTACACCATATTGCTAACCACGTCTCTGGAGCTGATCACAGATCAACAGAAGTCCTGCTCCGTGGACATGCAGCGGCAGGACAGGCTCACACACACACACACACACACACACACACACACACACACACACACACACACACACACACACACACACACA
>JAQQZX010008884.1:0-16197 GCA_030068355.1 Notoglanidium maculatum | reverse complement strand
CCGCTCAACTAAGTAAAGAGAAACAACAGTCCATCATTATCCAGTCTCTTTTAAAGTCATAAAAATAAAGAAAAAAACTGAATTAGAAGGTGACCCCAAACTTTTGACCGGTAGTGTATGTGTAGTTGAATGTTCTTTGAGTGTTTTATAAGCAATTGATTCAGATTTTTGACCGCAGGTTTGATTTTCTCTTATTTGAGATGCTTACTGTTTTATTGCAGAGGCCCAATTTCACTTTATGTGTCCCTGATGTAAGGAATAAAAGACAATGAGGCATGCTGATGCAGGGTGAGAGTATACTGTGTGTTTGTGTCGCTGCTTCTCTGAGCTTTTTCCTTTGCATTTCTCGTTTTTTTTTTTTTTTTTTATTTGCATTTGATGTGTTTGATTTGCATTTTGAACTGCTGATTTCCAGATGAAGTGGAGCTCCAGACCTACACTTGAGGAAGAAATTGAGTTTATCAAATGAGTTGATGCCATAGTTCGCGTCTCAGGGCTTCTTAGCCCTCTGTGCTGCAGCGTGACAATGCTTGCTTTGTGTGGTGTTTATGCAGCCTTGTGGATCCTTGACATGTTATGTGGAGCGATGGTGCCTGGTGGCATTGCAGCCGTGTGAGCTGTGTGGATTCGGCCATCAGCGCAACTGTGATTAGCTACACCACTGAAATTCAACCATTACCGAACTCATAACTCATAACCTCCCTCCAGACACTGCTGAAACCTCATGTTCTCTCAATCTGTGCTGCCATAATGTTTTCTTTTTTTCCACAGACAGTGTTATATCTGCACTCCTAATTCTCTTGGTATTAATATTAACACTACCACTGTACATGGTTTCAGTCCATCTATACTACTGCAACTGTTTTCACATTTACTCTCTGACTGAATCTGCACTGACTCAACATTAATGCACAATTTCAAGCATGTACTGTCTTGTTGTATTGCCTTGTACTTTGTTTAGTGTATTGTATACTGTTGACTGCTCAGCTATACTGAACCCAGTTAGCACCAACACTGTAGCATCGCAGTAAAGGAATCAATCAATCAATCAATCAATCAATCTGGACTCGGCTACCCGGTCTTTGGTTTGGTTTGCTACTAGTGTGTGTGTGTGTGTGTGTGTGTTTTTTCAAAATTTTAAAGTTACTTTTACAAGACCTTTAAGAAAGGCCCCATATACATTAAAATTCTTTTCTTCTTCTTCTTCTTCTTATGATTATTAATCAGCAGCAGTCTGACATTGCCAATCAGAAAGCAGAGTTACTGATAAATCTATCAGAGCTGCTGTTATAGACATTGAATCAACACTTTCGGACCAATCAGATTTGGGAATTCAACAGCATTGTGCCATAATTAAAATCAAATCCTACTGTTTGTCATGATATTGCAAATTGCTAGAGAACAAGAAACTAGTTGTGATTTTTGTCTTAGATTTTTGATTACTGAATGAACAGGAAGTCTCACACACATGCCTCAGGAGGACCGCCCTGCTTACTAATCACCAGAGCCATGCAGAGAGTCATGTAAATGGAGGTCCAGAATGTCTGATGATCCTGTGATTCATGCAGACTTCAGAAAGTTCTTGGTGGGCAATTTGAATACATAAATGCAGAGCGAGAGAACTACAAGTTTTGGTAATTAGTAGGCAATAAAATGCACTGATTTAAGATTTTTATCTTTGTTAGTTTTAATTCTGCTTGTCGTTGTTGATTTCTTTTTCATTATTACTTAAATTTCTTACCTTATTTTGGCCTCGTACAGCACTTTCGCATAACTATTGTTATTTTTAAATGTGCATATGACTTGATTTATATAGCAGACCAACATGAATATTTAGTTAAATGAATATGTATTTTTAAAGACTAAAATCTGGTACAATACGATGATTAGTGTGAACAGCTGGCTTTATTATTGTTTATTGCTTTTTTTATTATTATTAATATTTTATGATTAATATATTATCGATATTATTGCATATATAAATAAAAGGTCCACTATGAAGGATTTAGGGGGATCCAATGTCAGATGTGGAACATAGTATTCATAAGTATGTTTGCAATAGTGTATTTCATTTGTTGTTTGCGTATTTCATTTGCTTTTGTAAGCTTAGAATGAGCCTTTTATATCTACCTAGGAAGCGGGTCGTCTTAAACGGACCCGCCATGCTGCACTGCAACACTGGCCCAGAAGGGACAAACCTCTAGACAGCGCCTTCCGCATTTTACATTGTTACAAGGGGCAGCACAAATCTGGAAGGACGCACTGGGAGGACAAGAAAAAGGAAGGAAAAAGGAAGTAAAAAATGAGAGGAATCAGTGTTTGCTGGTGCTGCAAGTTTGAGAGCTCAAATTTTTAACAATGGAGGATCAAACTTATTATTTAGCATTAGAAAATGCTAAATGCTCCTGGTTAATGTTATGTTGCTAACTTTATCCAGCATCTTAGCTTAATCTGTTATCTGTTAATGTTCCCTAAATCTGCTAATTTAGTGGGGGATAATCCACTAACGTGCTTTAATCCACATGTTGATTTGATTCAGATGTGTTTAAATCTTTAAACATCTTACCCTTTAAAAGTGCATCAGAAAAAGTCTATTCTGCTGCAACTTTACTGCACTGCTAGTATTTGCTGCTGCCCTCCAGGCACTATGGAGAATCTGCCAGTGCTGTAAAAAAAAAAAACATGGTCCATTGGAGTGAACGGAGTTGACACGACTCTTACTCTACATAGCTCTGGTAATAACCGAATGGCAAAAATTGACCCTGCCTCCTGTCCAACTTTGCACAAAGTAAATGAGTCAGTGGTGCCACTCTGCTGGGCCGAGGGTGTGATGACTCACATGTAACTGTAAACAGATACTTCTAGAACTTCTCTCCAGTGCAAACATCAATGATCAGCTTTATCCAGCAGCTCCCTGTGGCTTTGATTCTGCCTGTGACGCTCGACACATGATCCTGTTACAGCACACTGAGCAATGCAAAGCATCAAGAGAAGGTTCTGCCTGGCAAGTTTCCTTCATCGCATCATGTATTAATACCTAAAGCTGGCGGTGTGCTAATCTGACAAATAGAATATGAGATGACCTGTGAGAAAACTACAAACACACGGCCGAGCCAGCATACGTGTTCCCCTCTGCCCTAGCTGTCGAGTCAGTGTCTGTGCTATTGTTACTTCTAGCCATTAAAAGAAAACCTATGCGAATGTCCCAGACTACAGCTTTCAATTATGCAAATAAATTAGGTACACTCAGTATTAGCAGATTTCCCATCACCAAGTAATCCTCCATTAAAGATGTGATGTAAAGATGTAAGAATTACTCTAATGTGAGATGGTTTAATAAGTCTTAAAAATGCAACCAACTCATTAGATTTTACTACAGTATCAGGACCATGTCATAATCTGGATGCGAGAGGAAATCCAATGGCCTGTTTATCATGAATGAATAATACAGACATATTGTCAAGTCAGATGAAGCCTTTATAAATCATTTAATTACCATTTATTACCACTCATTAATGATAATTAAAGTGATTTACCAGTGTATAGCAATGAAAGCCACTGAAGCTGCGTGAGATCCAACCACAGGCGAACTCAATAAAACTTTAATTGCACAACCTATTAACTGCTGATGGAAAAAACAATGCTGATGCTGGTTTTCCCCCCTGGGGGCACGAGTAATGATACACACTGAGCAGCTCTGAATTTGAGTGGTAAGGAAGCTTTTCTTATTTTGCAAAAAAAAAAAGGCACATTATAGCCCAAGCACAAAATTGAGAAGGTTGCTGAGGAAATTGGAAATGTATATACTGTATGAGTGCAAACATGTGCATTACCATGCATTACCATGATTTCATTTATTCCACATTAACGTGCCCTGTGATGGTTCTGGCTGTATTCCCAGCTCATTCCCAGTGGATCCTGTATGATCTGACCAGTATAAAGTGCTTACTTAAGATGCAGGTTCTTTGCCTTTGGTTCTATAGCCCATTTTCTTTTTTTTTTTAGATTATTGCCTAATCCACACCCACATTTCACTTTTGTTGTTCATTCATCTCCAAGTAACCACTTTTTCCTTGTCTGAGCCAATTTGGAATCCTGGGAATGTTTTGGGAATACACCTTGGATGGAATCCTAGTCCATCGCAGAACATTATGCACACACCTACAGGTAATTTAGAGTAGTCCCTCTACCCATCAGCATGGTTTTGGGAGGTGAGAGGAAACTCAAGAACCTGGAGGAAACCCACATGGACATGGGGAGAATACATAAAACAGCACACCGGATTGAATTAGGAACCTGGAGCTGTGGGAAGGCAATGCTACCACGACCATGCAGCCCAGCCCAACATGAAGTCGGGGTCACCTGTTCTCACCTGATCGCAATCACACTACTCCCTTTGCATGATCTGGACACTCAGTATTACTTTACGACGTGTCTATGCCTTTGGGCTCTGTTTGCGCCTCTGTTTTAACATCTAAGCCTTGTCTAGTTAATGCCGGTTTTCCAGTCGCCTCACCATTAACATGCTTTTCATTTTGAGTATAGCCTAGCCCTTTGTCTGTTTGCTTCACACACTATAAACCAGTCTGTTTATCTGTTCGCCTCCATGACAGGAAGATAAAGTTGAAAAATCTATGTATGTTTTCACTTTTCCCAAGAAACAGTCGTAACAATGACATTTTTTTGGGCATGTGTCAGAAAAAAAAGTGATTATATGTTTGCATGCCAGTTTATCATCTTATCATTTCTATATTTGGTTTAAAAATACGTACTGCAATACTAACCAAACAACAAACAAATAGATGCAACCTCTTTAAGCAGGTCTAGCGGTACACTGGTGTTCCAGTCCACCACCGGACTTATCGGACATTTTCAATCAGTATGACCAAATGAATTATTTTGAATTATTATTGCCGCAAGTCTGATATAAGATTAGTTTAAAGATAAGAATTTGTCCTGCATGTTGAACAATCATGATTTGATCAATTTCTCCTTCATCATGCTAATCGTCAAAATGGTTAAAACCCCTTCCAAGAAGAATTATTGGTTGGAGCATAATTACAGAGTAGAAGTAAAACTCTGCTGTAAAAAGTACTACAAAGCTTCACTTTTTAAGCAGACGTAATTGCCATCCATTAGTGCTCGTCATCCATTAACACGTTGTTCCTAGTGTAATTGTGAACGTACGCTGCTGAACAGCATATCATCCGCATTGAAAATGTAAGGTTATAAATCAGATATTGTGATGTACTGTTAAAAAAACCCATAAGAGCAAGCTGTTATGCTGTGAATGGTTTATATCATTCCATGCCTCCACACAGGGCAAGACACAGACAACTCACAAAAAAAAAAAAAAGTTTTCTACTCTGATGCATTTTGCCTTTCATTCCCTGCTCATTCAGCTACAGACCATTATCCCTACTCAATTAAGTTGTCATGCTGCTTCTCCACATCTCTCCCTGAGCTGCGCTTGAATAGTGGCTTCCACACCGCTAATGCAGGCGCTGGGAATTGAGCAGTATTAAAAGAATAAAAAAAAATAATACCAATAATAATCATTCTGAAATGTATGCACCATGTCCAAGCCAAAAGTGTTTTTCTTTGGCAGGTATTATTGTGAAACACACAAAAAGCTGAATGGTGACAAACGGCTGGTGGACTTTAATATGATGAATGAACCTAATTCTCAATTCCTCTCTCCTTCTAAACAACTCCAGCAGTGTGAAACTCATTTTTTTTGCTTGACATTTTGTAATTATGACATTATAACCATTGATTTTAACTGCTGTAGTCTCAGTGTAAAATAAAGTATCACTAAAAGAAATCGATGAAAATGAATTCACGTATGATTTTACAAGAACACGAAGATGTTTGCGGACCCACCGTCTGGGCTGCATCAATACCATTTCAGACTGAGACTGTGCCAATAATGAAACAAATAGCCAGCACAGTATTATGCAATCAGGTGCATCAAGGAACATTTGATTTAGCTCTTTTTATGTCAGTTGCTGTTATAGTGCTGCTAGCAATGAACACCACATGCTTAGCTTTTCTTAAGCTGTTATGGTGTTTAAACAGAATCTTTAACAGAGAGTGCAAGGGCGCCCAACCTGCGTGTGCCGAGCAGTTTCAGTGAGTGTGGTCATTACATATGTGTGCAATGTGACTCGATGCACAGTGCATGTCTTAGTGCTTGCAGAACTGAAGTGATCTCTCACGTGTGACAGTTTCTCTTCAGATTCATTGCACTGCTCCATAAGCTTATGACCACAATTACTGGTCTTGTTAGAGTTTAGGCATGTAATGATAAATCGCTGTGCATATTTATGATCATTTCAATTGAGGAAATAAAAAAAAACAAACTGCAATTGTTATCAATCCGCGTAAACTCTTAGATTTTCCTAACTGTAATTGTGTTGTTTAGACAGCAGAGGAGAAGGGTCAATCTGAAGTCTGGCCGTCGACAAGACACACCCACTTTACAATATGACATGCCCACTTCAGATTGAGACAATAAACAACCGGACGTACTGCTGGAAGTTCCTAACCCAAACTCTAATCCCAACACTAATCCTAATCCAAATCTGAGGTCTAATAAGGCTGGCGTAGTGTGCAAGATGGTGTCTCCGTGGAGTGGAAGTGCCATGTACTGGGCACGTAGGCATGTCATGTACTTGCAGCCGAGAGCACAATGACGTACAATAGACAGAATGCGCGTGTCATCACCGTAGGGGGATGCAGTACAGCTCAAATGCTGCAAAAATACAAAATGTTCATACATTTTTATTAAGAAAAGGTCTGTTTGATACTATTTTTATTTTTAATGAAAGTAATATTTTAGTTAATATGCTATTATATTTTACTACTGTTTGGAAATAATAAATTGAAAGATGAAATTGTTTAAAATTTCAACAAAATGAATATTCAAGTTAATAAAGAACAGGACCGGAAATGTTGCATTTTGTTTGGTTATAAAATTTCCCTTTTTTTTTTTTTTTTTTTTTTTAAATATCATGGGGAAATCAAATTGTGGACCCAGTAATTAGATTGAATAGTGAATTGAGGGACTCCATACATGCCTACTAATTTCACTCATACACCCAACCAGGTAGTGTCATTTGTAGACTTCTTCCTTGTGTCTTATTTTCTTTGATACCTGTGCTTTTGAATGCTCAATTCTGACTGTTCAGAAAGTGTTGATTAATATTCTATAACAGCAGGTTCGTTTGTGAGACAAATCACAGGTTTATATTAATGGAATCATTCTAATGTTATTGTTTCTACAGGAAAAGCTTACAGACAAAAAAAAATAACAGTAACAGTACATAAAAAAATATGTAACATTTGCTTTCTAACGGTCAGAGGTTAAGCATGAACTTTACCAACATGGCAACACACGTCTTCAAGACAGAGGGCTTCGACAGGTGCATGTTAGTGACAGAACGACTGTTTACGGGTGTTATAACTTAAGTGATAAAAGGAACTAGCTTAAACATTAAATTTAACAATAAATGTGTAAAAAGTATGACGTGTCTTTCTTTAATTCATAAGAAAATGTTAGTGTTGGAAAATTGCTGTGATGTTATAGGAATTAAATGGGATATTGGAATTTAATCCAGTATGGGTTGGTAACAGTAAGTCTGCTTCGTGTTGGGCTGCATCACCTCATTAATTATTTACCTACAACAGCACACCAAGTGTTTTATTTCTTACACACATGAGCTTTGATCGGTTTTAATTAATGAATTCATTAATCAAAAGTCAGAGAGCAAGAACGCAGAGTGTGACAATGAGGAATGAACATCACACACACACACACACACGTGCTGTTTGAACCTGGTAGGGAGGGGCGCAGTCCAAACGGTGTCCTGCTTGGAGAGCTGCCTCGAGCGATACAGTCGAACAGAAAGCTGATCTGTTCTCCCTCTGCACAGGCCAGAAAGAAGACACCAGTCCCTTGAGGAAGTGGAGAGAGACAGAGACAGATCAATCCGTTAATTCACTTTCTCTTTGAAAACATGACATTCCATTCAATAAGGATTACAACTACAATGACTGACATCCATTCTCCCCATCTTTCAACGAGAGATAACATAAATCAGTAATTTTATTTACATCATTATCAGCTGTGAGTGAAAGTCGCGTTCATTCAACGCAAATGGGTTTTATTGTCAGTTCTGCAAAGAACATGTATATACTGGAATGAAGGTTTTTTTCTTTAGGATCACGGTACAACACAACACTACAGCAGCCTGGTACACAGGACATGAAGCGCAAATACACGGCAGTGTACCCAGAACAATAAATACTCAGGACAGGAATACACAGGCCAGTGCTAGACAGGACATCAGAACAATATATGGCTATATAAAAATGGCTATTTATATATAAAATAACTCAAATAAACCGGTGATGAGAACCGTATGTAAACTGTAGACTCAACAATATCTTGCATTTCTACGGAAAACTGTTGTGCCAAGGAGAAATGATGCCACTAAGAAAAAACACTTTATTTGTATCTATTTAATGTTATTGCTATTTATTAATGCTATTTAATGCTAAATGTTAATGCAAATAGCCATATCTGTAGTTGGATTTGATGGATTTAAAAACAAAATGGGTGTGGCCTAAACCGAAAAGGGTATTTTTTGTTGTTGTTCAAATTAAATATGAACCCTATCATTATGCATCTGAAAACACCGGACCAACACTGAAAAGAGACGCTGGTAATTAGTTGTTATTCCCACAACATATAAACAAGCTAGAATCGATTAATCCACCGCAATCGTGGTCAGGCAGTTACTAAGGATGAATGAAAGAACACCTCTGCACGTCTCTAATCTTAAACAGAGGCCCTGTGAACGTTTCTGGCAAGCTTTCTAAAATAATACTGCTCTTCCTATTCATATCTCTTTAGAAGACATTGCCTGTTCATATCAAATAATTATTTGGTATAAATTTTGAAGGAACAAAGAGCTGTTTAAGCGGTTTGTCATGTTTGAAATATAGAGGCGTAGACTATGGATTGGATTGAATCCCGCTGCACCTCATTTGAACAGTCCAAAGCATTGGCCACGTTCCCATACATGTGGAAATGTCCACTGCAGGTCACCCTGTTTAGCATTCTCATCAGTCAAGACACGCTGTACTGACATACTGTACAGACACACGGTCAACTTAATCTTGTTGTCGATCCAAGGGTATTAACACAATCTGCAAGCTTAGTGCATGTATGCTTTAAAAAGACAAACTGGACAAAGACAAATTGGCTGAATATTATGTTTCCATGTAGCTCAGTTCTTTTTTTGCATCTAGTTATTCACCTACAGTTCAAGTCCTTTTCACGGTCTTTCAGGACATTTATACGTTTACAATCTAATGAAATATTGTCCCTTCTGGACCATGTGGCAACATGCATCACAACTTTCCGTGCAGGATGCCTATACAGGAAGGAGTTTTTGTATACAGTTCAGGGCAAACATTTGCATATCCTCAGGACAAATTATGTGGATAAAGAATTTTAATTAACGATATTGAAATGTTTACATGAGTAACCCACCCACAAACAATGTGCAAGCTCATTTACTAAATCTTTGACTTTTGACCTATGAATAGCATGTGTTGTTTATTTTCCATGTTTACTTTAAATAAGCGATTTTAAGGTAAGATTGGGTGCTTTTTATGCAAAACGTTTGTGCCCACATCCTCATTTCCTGCATCATAAAAAGTGATTACAAGCACATTTAATTCCGGCTCCTTTGGTTGTATTAATTTGAACTTATTAATTTAAGTTTCCATTAGTTGAAGTCAAAATTATACCTTTCACCAAGAGTTAAAAAATGAGTCAGGTTTTCACATTTATGCCTTAGTGTCAGAAATATCCCAAAGTAATAATGATGATAAAATTGGTTTCATACTTTACACATGACATTTAAACGGAGCGTTTGGAAAGGTTTTCAAACGCAACTTCATTTTTACATACTTTTCTTTTACCTTCATATCAAGTTTTTCATCATGTCTGTTTTACGTGCCTTTAAACAGCATTATACTTGAGGTCCAGTTTAGTAACTCATTCATAGAGTACACAGCTCACACAGCTATCGCCAACAATTAGCACACATGAAAACCTCATTTAGATATTGTTTTCCATCCCTACAAATCAACACATCCATTAACTGCACACACAACGCATGCAAACACACATGCAAATTAAGACTCATTATTTGAGATCTAAGTAAATTATCATCTTACTGTGTTTTATTAGCTTTTACAGATGTTCCGTCTTTATCAAATAACAAAAATACATTTTTATGCCTCACACACTGTAAACATATCAGTGTAAAAGTGTCACTGGTAATATTTGTATCTCACTCCAAGCGCATTTCTTCTTGCTGTATCTATTCAGATGCGGACTTGGATCAGGTTTGGTGACAGAGGTCATAGCAGAACGCCTTCTCTTAATTTTGCGTTATATATTGGATTGTTGTCATATAGTCATTTGTCAAAGAGAGATACACCTACTCATCTTTAGCATTTTGGAATTTTTTTAAAATAAATTTTAAAGTAGCTATAATTCTTTTTTACATTAAAAAACTAAAGGGGATACAAACTTTTTCCTCCCGCTCGGACACTAGTTAGGGCAGAACTGTCTCTGTGATAACAATGGTGTAATAGTTTTCATTTACAGTGCATTAATCTAGAGGGACATAGAAAACGTGCAAACAGCTGAAAGGGCAGCAATACATAATATGAAAGAATCAAATGCTAGTTGCTGTATACTCAAGCGGTATAAAAAAGCTTTACATGGTTACACAAAGACAATTTCTACCTAAGCGCATAATCAATACAAAAAAAAAACCCCAGTAGCAATACCTGTGTGCATAAATAATAATAAAAATAAATTACAAACCAAGAAGTAACGCAATACCGGATGAATGCAAAGTAAATGTAGAGAACAGTAAAAGGTTTTCCTAGATGCTGCTTAAAGAGGAAGGTTTTACAGCTTTTGGAAAGTAAAAGAGGCACAGAACCATCCAGAGTAGATGTGAAAGCTCGTTCTTTTATCACTGAAGAGCAAAAACACTGACGCAGTGTGATCGGGCATTACAAGCATGGTTAGACCGAAGAAAAGAACATGCCAGGCGTCCTTAGGGTGAAGACCTGAGTTGGCGTGCCAGTGTGTACTTTTGAACCATGGTACATGGATGATATGGTTCAGAGCCCTTTGACACCTGTGGAACTCAGAGGAGTGACCTCAGTCAGGGTCACAATAGAGAACGTTGGGAGGTTATGAACTGAGAGAGAAGCAGCATTCTGAATGCTCTGTAAAGGACATGTTGCATAGGGAGGCCAGAAAGCAGAAGTTTCAGCAGTCTAAATAACACAAAGTTGTAGAAGGAGTTGAGAAAATCGTTTAGTATTAAAAAAGCTGTATTCCACTGATGTTACGAAAGCAGAATCTGCAGGCTCTTTTGGCTAAATCTTGTCAAGTTTTATCAAAATTGAGTTTCAGATGATGGTTCTTTATCCAGGAAGAATATCTCAGAAAGGCAGTCTGCTATCGTCTGAGAGACTTATGAGGTGGATGGAAGAAAAGATAAATAAATCGGCACCGGCATGTCATCAGTTTAGCAATGACACCTGATCACTGAGTCCAGTGATATAGTGTACAAGGAGATTAAAAGTGGACCAAGTACTGACGCTTGAGGGACTCGATTGGTTAGGCAGAACGTCTCCATGGTAGGATTGATCCTCTATAACAGGGGTGTCCAATCTTATCCACAAATGCCAGTGTGGGTGCAGGTTTTCATTCCAATAAAGCAGGAGACACACCTGATTCCACCTGTTTAATCAGTTGATCTGGGCTTTCAATAGACTCAGGTATGGCTTCTGCGTGGTTGAATGAAAACCTGCACCCACACAGGTGCTTTGCTGGTAAGACTGGACACCCCTCGACTGTAAGAACCAGGTCAGAGTTAATCCAAGTTGGTAAGAGTGAAGAAGAGGATCTGGTGATTTTTAGTGTCGGAGGCAGCAGACTGGTTAAGGAAGGACTGAAGTCAAAGTTCTTGCTGACTTTTTGTAAAGCCTCAGTGACTAAAATATTCACCATTTCCATAGAATGCATATTAACCAGACTGGTTGGCATACAGGAAGTCGTTTTGTTGAAGTCCTGATAACATCATGAACCATGAAAAAAATCTAGGCAATTACCTGAAATGACCTGAAAGATGTAGCATTTTCTATGCTGCTTATCCATTGTTTATTGCAAACGGAAGCTGGAGCGAATTCCAGCTGACTCCAGGTGAGAGGCGGGGTACACCATGGACAAGTCACCAATCCATCACCAGGCTAACGCAGAGACAGACAAACATTCACACTCACATTCACACCTATGGGCAATTTAAAGTAGCCAGGTCACCTAATCCACAGGTCTTTGGATTGTTGGAGGAAACCAGAGCACCCGGAGGAAACCCACACAGGCATGAGGAGAACGTGCAATGGCGGTGTGGTTGTTAAGTGTTGCTCCCTTGGCATTGTGCATCCATGTATTTGGGGGGGGTGGAGATTCTGACGGAGGAAAGGGAGGTGTGTACTTGTTTGGCTGTTGAATTCAAATTTCAACAATCTTTCTCCAGAATCAACGACTCCTCCTTTAATATAAACTGTGTGGTTGGGACTACTGTAAGAGCTGCTGTAAGAGAAAATGAATTTAGACTTTCTGACCAATCAGAATTGAGCATTCAACAGTCCTGTGGTATAAATCTATGCAGAGTCAGGCAAAAAAATGTATACACACTTCAGGAAAAAAAAACTTGTATAAATATTTGAATACTAAATTTATTCAGACATAAGATTAATAAGTTACCTTTGGCCTCTACAATTACAAGAGGTGCTCGAAGTGGTGGCCGTTAGCTTCCAGACATTTATGTGTAGAAGCGTTCCTGAAGTGTGTGTATACATTTTTTGGCTATTTAACTATTTCATCCTCTATCTGCACCTGCTTTTAATAAAGCATTAGGATCTAAGATGTTGCCAGATAATTAGTGCTTAAAGTCAATGATTTTGGTCTTCATGGAACAAAAGTTTTTACTGAATTGCCATTCATTGTGTGTTTCATCTGTAGCTCTAATATTGATTAAGAAAAATATTATTGCTAGCATGCATAATAACTACAAAACACACTACATTTAGCCCTGTGTATGAAATGGTATAATTTATTAAAAAAAACCTGTCATAACACTAGAACTCCAATAAGTGGGACCGGTGATCTGGGAAGCACTTTCCAGCTGTGATGAGAAAAATGTTACAGAGAGGGAACATGGCTCACTTGTACTGTGTCACTCGGCAGATTCTCAGCGCAGTCATGACTCTGCGTTCCTCTCCCAAAGCCTAATGAGGCCCCGGGCTCCAGCACTCTCACATGTAGTAAATATAGCTGAGCCAGATCCCTTAACGTCACCATGGAGACTGCAAGGCCTCGGCTATAGGAGCGAAAGGCCTTTACGAAAATAACCATAACGTCCCGAGCTGCCGGTTTCATAATGCATCAACAGTCTATAAATACAAACAACCCCTTCTTGCCAGCATGTCCTATTCTCTTGTCTCCATGATGGGTCAGTGCAGTCTGGCTTCAGATGTGGTTGGTAGAGGTTATCTTTCATCACGCTAGAGAAATATATGATTAAAGGCCCAATGATACGTCCATATGGTGTCAGTGCAATCTAGCCTCAAGTGTTTGAGAGATTATAGTGATGTCAGGTGGAGAGATATATGATGGTGATGATCAGATCAGAATAATGTCAGGTAGGGTGACATATGATGACAGGGCCATGACGGCGTATGCCCTTTAGAAAATAAAAATAGATGCAATAGGAGAGATGAAAAAGTGAGGTCATGTGTGAAAAACATTAGTATTGGAACATGGGAAAATTGAAACCATTTTATTTTTCAGAATGAATAGAAATACCTACTTAGTGTTAAGCAATCAGGGTGTAATGGAGCACTTTATTTAGTGTCTACGTTAGACGGTGCTGGCAATGAACTCCTTGTGATGAGTTTTATTTTTAAGATGTTTGAAAAGTATATTTAATAGCATGAGCGAGCAGCTGACTGAAGTGCACAGAACAGTATCAGCGAGCATGAGCACTGAAAACGAGCACAAGGTGCTCTGAATTGCACCCTGGCAAGCGAATGTGCTCAGTGAAAACTGCTAACATGTGAAAACTGGCTTCTTCACAGCTTGACACTCACCAATACCTTTGTTTACACAAATCATGAACTTATTTTTAATGACCACACTTGCTGATACTGTTTTGCTCCCTCAAAACGACCGCCTTAGCACGTTCTTTTAAATATACGACCTATTTGTGCCATAAGAAGATGCTGTAGTACCTGTTCCTACACTTACTTCACATAGTAACTGGTAACACGTTGCTATCGCAGCACTTTGTTACGAATACGAGTACATGAGCCTGGCATCTGAACGATATGCGAGATCAGTATCGATATTGATGCATCGCGAATTGTGTACATGTAGTTTAAAGAGAATAAAATCCACTATAGTACATCATTTTGCACCTTGTTCTTTGTAAAGACAACAGCAGGTCTGGGAGCACAAAACAATTTTGAACAAAACACCCAGCCAAGATTCCAGCACAGAAGCAGAATGCTATTTGGCTCTGAGCAGTGTGGATGTCCTGAATGACTGGTGGACAGCAGCTTTGCTGAGCTATGGGTATTAAAAGGTCAGTAAGGTAGTCTGTGGAGACTGGAATTTGGAAAGGCATCAGGAATCCTACTCTAAGTTGGCAAAAACACTAAGCATGCCTGCTACCTTATCTCTTGCAAAGTCCCACCATGTTGCATTGTGTGCGAGTGCGTGTGTACGTGACGAAAGGCACTTTGGATATAGCAGAATCTCACAACTACAACACCTCTTTGATTTTTGCTGTGCAATTCCACGATTAGAAATTTGACATTTGATCTCAAGTTGACGTGTGTCTCGCCGCCTGCAAGAACGTACCATCGGTTATAGCCAGTGCCCTTATTAAGTCATGTGACCTTTCGGATAGAATACAGATCAATATCCAGAAGTACGATCTCACAGTATCACGGTATTAATCAAAAGGGGTGAAAATTAAAGAATTAAAAATGCATTTTTTTTTAACCAATTCTTTGTACAAAAGTCTCTTTGCACATCATCAGATTTTCACAAGCCCTAAAAGTAGATAAAGAGACCAAAATATTACACTTGGTCATTTATTTATTGAGGAAAATGATCCTATAGTACATATCTGTGGGTGGCAAAAGTATGATTTTTGAAGATTAGTAGTTAATTTGAAGGTGAAATTAGAGTCCGGTGTGGCACCCTGTTTTATTTCTATAACAGGGATCCATCAAAGTCTGATCTTCACAACACGATTTTGGAAGTGCATAACGAAGGAGACTTCTGAGGACCTCAGAAAAAGAGTTGCTGTCTTCATCAGGCTGGAAAACGTTACAAAACAAACTCTAAAGTGTTTGGACTCCACCAATCCACAGTCAGAAAGATGGAGGAAATTAAATACCATGTTTACTCTCTCCAGGAGTGGTCGACAAACAAAGATCACTCCAAGAGCAAGGAGTTTAATAGTTTGTGAGGTCACATTGGTTAATGATAATGTTCACGCGATCACCATCAGGAGAACACTGAACAGTAATGGTGTGTGAGAATCACTGGCGTAAGGAACTTCATTGGGTAAAAAATAACAGAAATGGTATTTGACAGACATCCGTTTCAATGCATCATTTTGAAAACGTCAACTATGAGGTAACCATCCATTTTTGAATGCGACTTACTGAAAAACTAACTCTGATGCTACAGTACATATACAGCAATATATGCAATTTAAGGCTCGTGAGGACAGATTTTGCTGGGGCAGGACAACATTAATTTCTGCATTAACAGACTCGAGCAAAATCAGTTCAAGGGGACATCACACGACTTATCTCGTGAATTTTTAAGGTAATGCCTTCATAAGGAGTTGAGAGTCGACAACATACAGTGTACATACAAGTGTAAAGTTTGGTGGAGGGGGGATTATGGTGTGGGGTTGTTCTTCAGGAGCTGGGCCTGGCTCCTTAGTTCCAGTGAAAGGAACTCTGAATGCTTCAGCATACCAAGAGATTTTGGACAATTTCATGCTCCCAACTTTG
>JAQQZX010008814.1:0-16202 GCA_030068355.1 Notoglanidium maculatum | reverse complement strand
CAATCAACCAAGACGCGTTCAAATGGCTCCCCCAAAACAGGAATAGGATAAAGAGGAGCAGGAGGAATAACTTGGTTGGGCTTTCCCACATTTTGACACACGTGACAGGATCTACAAAACTGAACAACATCTCTCTTGAGAGCAGGCCAAAAGAAATGTCTAAGAATACGGGCATAAGTTTTAGTAATACCCAAATGACCTGACCACAAGTGATCATGGGCAACTTGTAAAACCTGTTGGCGATAACATGAAGGTACCACAATCTGATAAACCTGGTCCACACAAACATTATTACTAGAAGACCACTTACGCATTAACACACCCTGATCCATGAAATAAGCAAGGCGTTTACTGTCCAACTCATCACTGGGAGACACAATAGGGTAAAACTTCTGTAGACTAAGATCAGCTTTCTGAGCTTTAATAAGCTGAGCACGCTCCACAGGCAAACTATCACCATGATCACACAATCCAGATTTACCCTGATCCACAAAACCAGGCACCCCAGTCTTGTCTGTTTCACTATTCAGAAACGACTCTGATAGATCAACCACGTCTTTAAACTTTTTAGCTTGAGCACGAGTCACTACACAAGTAGGAAATACAGAGGACTGTTCCGGGGAGAGTTCTTCAACTAAACAATCCAGATGGTTCTCTACAACCTCCAAAACAGGAAGTACACGCCCCCCAGCTAGATCATTCCCCAAAACAAACGATATACCCCCTACAGGTAACTCAGTACATACAGCGACTTTACACTCGCCTGTAACTAATTCTGAGCTCAATAAAATACGATGCAAAGGAACCCGAACATATTGCATAGCAATCCCTTTACAAAAGACATACGTCCCACAAAACGACTTCTCTGAAAATGGCAAAACATCAGCTAGTATCAGTGATTGAGCAGCACCAGTGTCCCGAAGTATTCTAATAGGAACAGTACAATCCACAGACCCTCCTAGTGAAACCGTACCATCGGTAACAAAAGGTAAATAACTATCAGCAACATTACCGTTAAACTCGTCCTGGGTTTGCACTAAAGCAATACCTTGGGACTGAGTATTTGGCTGACTAGTTCTAACTTTTTCCTGTTTCCTCCGCAAAGCTGCACACTGTGCAATAACATGACCAGGCTTATGGCAGTAAAAACAACCAACAGAAACGGGAAATGTTGACGTTTTGTTATTTGGAATACTCTTACTTATTCGCTCATTGGAAATCGGACTTTCTACCTTGTCAACTCTATCTGGCTTAAACACAGTTCTATGAGTGAGGACATACTCATCGGCTAGTTTCGCGGCATCCGACACAGAAGTCACACAGCAAAACCACTTTCACGTAACACTGCTGTTGTGCACAACTGTAAAGAGTAGTTATGATTCTTCTCACATCCTCTCCTTGACATCTGATGACAGTCTGTCTACACCTGCATAAGTGCCACTGGATATCTTTTGTATTTGACACAATTCTGTGAAAACACTATAGACCATTGAAGTGAAAATCCCAGGAGATTTGCATGAAATACTCAAACCAGCCAATAACCATGCCATAGTCAAAGTAAATGAGATCACATTTTTCCCAATTCTGATGATTAAAGTGAACATTCTCAATGCATCAGTCTCTGAAGCACCATCAGTAAGACAAATTTCAAGGTATATTTTTGCTTAGAACTTTCAAAGGTCATATCTCAGCAAAGCTTTCTTCAGTGACAGTCTCACAAAAGGTATTAGACAAATTTTTATTTTCAAAAATTTGAAAATATGAGTTTGTCCATTACAGCCTATCAAATTTGATGGTGAAGCCACCAAATAAGAATTGAACTCATATCTTGGCCAAACTTTCAAACAAACCTTCTATAAAATACAAATACTACTACTACTACTAATAATAATAAAATAATAATAAAAATAAAATAATAATAATAATAATACCTTTATTTATTTAATATTTAAGTCAGACTGCAAAAAGTGCTCATAACAGGCAGAACTACCAAGGAACAAATTAAAAGAAATGGCATTCCAGAAAAACACACAAATAAAATAATATATATAAAACAATAAGAATATTAAAAAAAAAGAAACATTAAGAAACAAGTGCATTTACAAATGCATTTGTTGGGTGCAAAATTTCAAAATCTTAACATGGCATGGACTTTATTAATTTTCAATTTCAACTTTGTTGCTAAAAATATGTGAAGGGGAAAAAATTATTAGGTTTATGTTTTGAGTGCAAGACATGAAGACATTTGAGTCCTTTGCTAAAACATTATGACCATATATGCTATTAGTCCTCTGTGTGCTTCCAAAACATTCCACAGATGCTCGATGGGAATTATGAGGCCTGGGTAATACTATTCGTCATGTTTCTTACACTACACATGTTTCTGAAACAATGGACCTCATTTATCAATATTTTAGTAAGGTTGTGTGTAAATGTTTGTGTAAGACAAACCAAACAAAATAATTTGCCAGATTTGCACAAGATTTAGAAACACCGAGGTTTTTGTGTAAACTTTTTTTTGTGTAAAAGTGTGTCTGGAATAGTTCTGTATGCTATAGCTTTAAAATTTCTTTTTATTGGAACTAAGACACCTAGCCCAAAATTTACCAGTATGACAATTCTGCTGTGCACAAAGCAATGTCCATGAAAAAATGGTGTGTCAAATTTGGTGTGAAAGAACTGAAGTGTCCTACACAGATGCCTGACCTCAACACCACTGAACACCATGAACTGGAATGCTGACTGTGTGCCAGGCCTCCTCACTGGACATCACTGACTGACCTCACTAATGCTCTTGTGGCTAAATGGGAAAATTCCCAGAGCCATGTTCCAAAATCTAGTGAAAAGACTTCCCAGAAGAGTAGCGGTTAAAATAACAACAAAAGTACACCCAAAAAGTACACCCTCCTTCAATTCTATGTTTTTAGTTATCAGAGCCTACATAACAGTTGTGTGGTCCTCACCAACTACTACAAACAAACAAGTAACCTCAGGTGGCAACAAAAAGCACGACATAGGGAAGGACTGCTTATGAATGCTGAGCCTTAACAGCCGCCTATCTTCCCAGGAGTGGGCATCCCAGTAAATTCAGAAAATTCTGAGACTATTTAATGGTCAAAGATATAAAAAGACAAGAGTTACATCATGTGAGCTACAGACCTATGTTATAGAGCTATGTTTACATTCATGACAACACAATCAGGAAAAGACTGAACAAGTATGATTTTAATGGAGGGGCAGAAAATGGCCTCAAACACCATTGAACTGAAGCAGCGTTTTAAAGAGCAGTGGGTGGGCTAAAACATCAGACTAATGTGAGAACTTGTACAGAAAATGTTTTCTTGAAGTTGTTGCTAAACTTGGATCTATATGTTACTGAATTATAGGGTGTACTTATTTTTCCCACCTGATTTCTGCATGTTGGTTTACCTTTTGTTAACAAATGACTACATATATTGAAAGCTGTTGTGTTTTTTTTAGGTCACTTAAGGATATTTGTTTGTTTAAAGAAGTTGATGTTGGCCACACAGTTGCTATTTAGGCCCTGATAAATAAAAACAGAGAATTTAAGGAGGATACACTTTCTTTTTCCTCACGGCTGTATATATATATATATATATATATATATATATATATGCTTCCCCTGGCATTATCATCAGGCAGCATAGTCTGCAGTTTTATTTCTATGATGATGATTATTCTCAGTTTTATATACATACTGTCCCGTAACACACTGCTGCAATGCTTTTCTTTACAGACTCAGTGCAGAGTCTTCACAAGCTACAGTTTGTGCAGAACTCATCTGCTAGGGTTATCACACACACAAGATCATGGGAGCACAGCATACTCACTTCAAAAGTTACACTGGATCCCTTTTCATATATAGTACAGTACAATTCTTCTTCTGGTCTTTAAGTCACTGTATGGTCTTGGCACCACCTAATTTGTAACACCATCACATAAATTAGTATAGGATTCACTTTAATTACAAGCCAGGATAACATTATAGTGGTTAACAACTATTAAGGTTCATTCCTATAATATGATTCCATCCTGTATGTGTATAGCCCAATAGGGTGTTAATGAATTCCTGTCATCCTTTTGTTTACGTTTTGGTGTCATGACCCACAATCATCAGAGATACAGGACTATGTATGGGGAAGCATCCAATGTCAAGGTTATCAAAGCAGTGAGAGTGTTCCTTTTTCTCTCTCTCTTTCTTTTTTGTTGCTTTAGTTGGGGATTATATTTTTTTCACTGTTTTGTGGGATTATTAAGGCCTTTTTTACTGAATTTTTGTTTTCCGTTCACCATGGAGTTTTTGGATCATTGAGTTTATTAAACTTTGTAAAAACCATCTCCAATGCTTTATCTTTGTCTGTTCTTATGTATCAAGCTGTATTGAAAACAATTGAAATGAACTGAAATAGTATCTTAAAGGATAATCAAATTTTACCTGTGTATTTTGGTAATATCCAATTTATATATCTGATTATTACAAATTATCCAGATTATATAGCCTCCCTCTTCCACACATGCCTTCACACAATTGCATCCTCTGACACGCACCTGCTTGTTATCCTGTCCTCTCGCCTCTGCATTGTAGGACACAGTGCTTTTAGTCTCGCTTTCTCTAAACTGAAATTCTGTCCTTTTCCATCTCTGTGACTGTACCTCCCCTCAACATTTTACAACTCAACTTTTTCTCCTTTTATATTCCCTTATAGATGCATTTTTACTTAAATTTTAAATGGTAAATGATTTAATGCATTTTCTTGTAACTGTACAATGTCCTTGAATACCATAATAGGTACTTATGAATGAATGAATAAATAAATAAATAAATACTCAAACTGACTTTTACATTTTGTTTCCTTTTTCAGATGTCAAAGAAATATGGATCAATCTTCACTGTATATTTTGGGCCTAAGAAAGTGGTTGTCTTGGCAGGATATCAAACTGTCAAAAAAGCACTTGTAAATTATGCAGAAGAATTTGGAAACAGAGATGTCAGTCCACTGTTCTTTGAAATAAGCAAAGGACATGGTAAGTGAGTCAACACTGTTCTTCACTGAACAAACTCATTTCAATTTACTTATATTGTAAATAATTTTAATTTGAATGTTTTTCTTAAGGACATTTATTTTCTTTGTTTTGGTCATTTATTTGCATACATTTGTTCACTAGAACTGGTTTGATATACTCTTAGTTGTCTTTGACTGACATGCATTTGACATGCATTTATATTAATTTCATGAATTCAGGAAGCAAGGTGAAAAATGAATCAAAGTTAAAAATCTACAGCAAATTTGTTGACACTAAGACAAAAACATTAGACAATTTATGATATTTCATGGATAATATAAAAACAGCCATGAGTGGGTGTATCTTTGTGTTCATATACCATAATGGGAAAAAGTACCCCCTCTCTTCAATCTTCACTTCCTAGATAATGAATTTAGACAGGTTTTGGTCACCTTTGTTTGAGATGGTTTTCAATTATTCTGTTTTTCAGTTGTTTTGTGTACAAGTTTCCTAGGTGTAGGCCTTGCTTTGTAGCTATGGTGTGGCAGTAGTCCCAGAGATATTTATTATTATTATAAAAGAATATTTAGACAGTGCCAATTGTACATTTATAATGAAGCTCAATGTGCTTAACAGTGTGAAGTAAAAACAGAAACAAAGAAACAAAATATAGTCAATAATAAAATAGGCAAATAATGAAATTAATAATAGTTAGAGAAAGAAGAAAACAATAAATATATTAAATATATAATTTGGCAGTAGTAAAAAATAGAATATAAGTGAAATAATTAAAATAATACTATATAAAATTTGCTAATGAAAAAGTAAGTAAAGTGATGCAATAAAAGTAAAGCAAATGCTTTACTTTTATTGCTTTAGAGCAAGATTCGATGCATACATTAACTACTAGGGCATCCAATTTGTCAGTTTTAATTCAACAAAACGTATCAGGGCATATCTGTGTGACATTTCAGAGGACAGATGCATTCTCAGTTAAGTTAGATACAGGTTAGATACAAGTCACTTGTAATTATGAAAGTGAACTTATGAAATTATGAATGTGAATGTCAAGATAGGCAAATCCAATCTGATCAAAAAATCTGAATTGAACAACAAAGCTTGTAATGTGTAACCCTATAAGAGCTTCTTCAGAACTTCAGAATTTCAGGTTTCTATTTACTAACTTTTCTTTCAACTTTAGGAATTCTGTTTAGCAATGGTGAAAATTGGAAAGAAATGAGAAGATTTTCCCTCACCACTCTTCGAGACTTTGGAATGGGGAAAAAAGGAAGTGAAGAGAAAATCATAGAAGAAACAAACCATTTGAGGAAAGTGTTAGAAGAATTTCAGGGTAATATTTTATTACAGTAAAATGACATTAATTTACAGTCAAAATATAATCACTTTATTATTATTTTTTTTTCTTTAAGTAATTAAAACTAGTATTTCATTATTCACTATTGGGAAATGCTGTACGTACTATTGCTGGATGAAGGCCAAAAGTAATTTTCATGTATATTAAAATCTTATTAAAGTAACAGCAAATACAGAATTAATATTGAACTGTTTTACACAACTTGATCAAAGACAATGGGCCATATTTATGAAGGGTGTGTAGCCTGTGTTTTACTGGTCAACAACCAGATGTTCTGGAAATAGACTCCTAATGCATTTTGTAATATCTAACTTTCTCCTCTTGGTCATTGAATCACTTTTCTTATATCCTTTGGTTTCTTTGTGAATTTTATAAGGTTAATAAGGCCTGTGCATTGGTCTAAAGTGAAATTTTCAATCTATTTGTTTTCTGACATTTTGGCAACATCTGAACAGTAGTCAACGTTTCAAAATTTTAACACGTTAAACAGCTAAAATGGTGATGAACATACTTGACCTGTGACTAGTGTAAGTAAGGAGATCCTGTAAATACTGAATATCATTGGCTGGGATCTAGAGAAGATGCACAATACAGTGGATGATGATGCACCAGCTTTAACAATATTAGTCAAAGAGGATTAAGCAATGTACTAGCACGCAGGACCGATGATGTGAACCCAAGGTAAATAATTAAGAAGGTTTTTTTTTAATTGAACAAATTCAGCCATTTCTTGATAATTAATAGACACAAAACTGAGTGTGTCATTGCCTCAAACACTATATAGACAAAAGTACTGACCATTACACCAACAGGGACTTTAATGACATTGCATTCAATACATAGACTTTAATATGGAGTTGGTCCCCCTTTGCAGCTGTAACAGCTTCCACTCTCCTTGGAAGGCTTTCCACAAGATTTTGAAGCATTTGTGGGAATTTGTGCCCAGTCATGCCGGAATAGAAAAGGGCCTTCCCCACACTGTGCCTCCAAAGTTGGAAGCATAGCGTTGTCCAAAATGGCTTGACATGCTGAAGCATTAAGATTGCCCTTCACTGGAAGTAAGGGGCCTAGTCCAAACCCTGAAAAACTGCCTCACACCATTATCCCTCCTCTACCAAACTTCACAGACTGCCGACAGTCTGCTGACGTGCACCCGTAGCCTTCAAACAGTCATGGATATTTCCTCCATGTATTCATGAAGTGTACATACCAAACAAAGTGCCTCAGAAAGTAAAAACCTTCAGGCCAATCCCTAGCTGTCTCACAGATATGGCTGCGCAAGGTATGTTTAATATGTAGCAATTAAGTCTGCTTTAAATTGCACTTAGTTTTTTACAATGAGTGCAAAAATGTCTGACTTAAAGAGAGAAAACTGGGAGGGATTGTTTCGCAGACCCATCTTTATCTCACCTGTCATATGGAATGGGGGGGGGATGTCACAAATGGAATGATGCAGTAATATTTTCCAATAATAATGCAAGCATATTGCAGAGTCCTTGAGAACCACCATGAGGAACTCCCATCTGAAAATGCTGAACAGCGGGATGTGTCAGGGTTTGACCCCCCCATTACAAAAGAATAGCAAGTTTACTGTCTAATTATTGTATACATCATTCTGTTGGTAGACAACCTAATATTATACTTTTCAGTTCACATGTTTCTTCTTTGATTGCAGTCAAGGCAAGAAATGTTTAAGCACTGAAAGACATCTGAACACAGTGCACCAAAAGATGTACAAAGCTTTAAGCTACATGAAGATGAATATACTGAACATGAAGCCAAAATGCTGTTACATGTTCTGCAACAGGAAGCAGCAAAAAACAAGAAAATGGTATATGAGGCAAAAAAAAATAGTATAACATGCAGAAACGTTGAAAGCTACTGTATTTATTGAACTATCCAACAATGCCATGTTGTGCTCCAGCTGCAACAGAACAAGACTTGTGAGAGATTTATCTTAGTAGGTTACGCATGGAACAGTCACAATGAGATCTTGCGAATAGGTACTGTGATTTTTTTTCCATCAAAGTCTTCAAGCAGAATGCTCCTATTGAAAAGATATTTGAAATCACCATCCATGGTGACAATGTCCTTGAAACTCCTCTAGAGCAGCCTAAAGTAGATTCATCAATTTTGCCAACTGCCCAGACAGTTACATAGGGCACCTGTAAGCAACTTGCCTGGATATCTAAATTTTTAAATTTTCATTTAATCTTTCATTTAGTGACTTACATTTAAATGCCTCTTGGATGATCACTCTTTGTGAATTGCGGCTTTATTATTTGCACCTGTTAGTCATGCAATTAGCCAAGTTTGAGACATCGAAGAGGAAAAACAACCTTCAGAATTATAGCCCAATATGTTTTAGAATTATGGCCATTATTCATCAAAGTTGCTTTCTTTTTCTTCTTTATCTATTTTTATCTTTGGATTTTCTGTAAAGTGAAATTCAAATCTCAGCATTGTGCATGTGGAAATGCTCTTACTGTCACTGTTGAACATGAGTTCAGCTGTTGATTTTTTTACGATTTGATTTCACCACGTTTCAGTGATCACTGAAATGTGAACAGCGATGATCACGATCATTCAAGATGTTTTTCCGACCACACTTCTTCTGAGGAGATGATGGTTCCCCACTATCCTTCCAGTTTTTAATAATGCGTTGGATAGTGCTTAACCCAATTTTAGATGTTTTCTTTGATTGATGCATGCCAATAATTTGACTCTTCTGAAACAAATTAACATCTTTTCCATGACCACAGGATGTGTCTTCTGACATGGGTGTTTAAGAAATGAGAAGCTACTCACTGCATCAATTACGGTTAAATAACTTGTTCCCAACTGAAACAATCATTCATACAGTAATTATCCAATGGGAGGCTCTTACATACTTGCTTTGTTAAAGCCAGGTGGTGACCTTTTTTTGGACAGACAGTGTATGACACTAGTAAGAAAGTCATTGTGTTGTAACATGGAAACCAGATTGAAGGCAGTTATGCTGTCTGGAACTGGACTGTGCTCTGCAAACAGGCTCCGTGCTATCTGGCACCAGAGCAGGCATGCTGACTTAAACCAGAACCAGAGCACGCATGCTGCTGGGATCTAGAATAGGCTGTGTGACTGGAACTGGAACCAGAGCAGGCTGTGCGACTGGAACCAGAACTGGAACAGGTTGTGCAACTTGAACTGGAGCCAGAGCAGGCATGCTGTCTGGATCCAGAACAGGCTGTGTGAATGGAACCAGAACTGGAGCAGGCTGTGTGACTGGAATCAGAACTGGAGCAGGCTCTGGCTCGGTGACTGTCTGTGAGGCTTGAACCAGCTGTGAAACTCGAACAGGCTTTGAAGTTGGAACTGGCTTGGAGATTTGCTCAGGCTGGATTGTCAGCTCACGTGTTGTTCCTGTACCACATGTCAACTCAGACTTGGGTTCAGGAGGGAGCTCTGGAGTGGTTGCCTCCTTTTCAGCTACTTGAGGAAGCACTGCAGTAGTTGCCCCCTTCTTGACCACTGGAGGGAGCTCTGGAGTGGTTGCCTCCTTTATGGCCACTGGAGAGCACTCAGGAGTGCAGGCCACCCTGGTGGCATGTAGAGAGCGTTCATCAGTGCACTTGTTGCTGCAGGCCTCCCTGTTGGCCTGCTGGGCAGCTCCTCTGGGCTCTCAGCCCTTCCCCCCAAAATTTGGGGGTGTTTCCTTCCTGATGGCCTGGTAAAGCCACCTGAGCATGCAAACAGTTCAGTCTCATTTGCTGGTCATTATGCACTTGGCAGTCCAGCTCGTCCCATGTCTGCTCAATGGGAGAAAGCTCTAGAGACTCGGGAGGCCAAGACATATTTCTCAAAACTTTTTGCTTTCATGCATAGGTGTCCAACGGTCAATTGTCCCACTGGCGTGCTGGCCCCGTGAGCTAGCAGACCATGCACCTCACCCACACCTTATCCAGAGGCTTGGGCTCTACAAGGCTTTGATAATACAGCATGCACTAAGACAAACCCATCAGGCAGAAAGTCTTCTCCATCATAGAGTGCCGGGGTGGTCATGTACCAATGCTGCAGAAACACTGTGAGCACTGCATGCATGTGGCCTTCCTCTTGTAATCCGGCTGCATCCATGGTCTGGTCAAGTATTCTGTCAGGACTGAGGGTGTGGCTAGATGCATGTGTAGGTAGGTGGCAGCAGTAAAAGCAAATGTGTTTATTAAATCGTTTAAGGCAAAGGTATAGCCAGCAGGCAGGCTTCTAGTCCACAGACAGGCAAAGTTTGGTTGATTCACAAACAGGTTATCAGAGGCAAGGCAAAAACTGACCATGGTTGTACAAAAAGGCTTGGTAGTAGCAGATACAAAGGCAAACTAATGAAACTAAACCCTGTGAAACTAAGTGTCCTTTTATGTGTGTGTGCGAGTGTGTGTGAGTGTGGATTGGTGCACCTGCATCCAGTCAGGAGTTACTGTGACTCAGAGCCCAGGAGTATGTTGGCTGAGTGCAACTGCTGATGGAAAGTGAAGATTACAAAGAGTATGCTGTGCAGGCAGTGAGGGGCAAATCCATGACACTCAGTTCATTCATAGGTGCATTTGTAACAAAAGACTCCATGAAAACCTGAACTGGATGCAGTGTATTGTTTGGGTGAAAAAGTTTTGTTTTTGTTTGTATGTAATGTATTGGAAACATTCTGGCTCATCTCCATTCAGGTTCATAAATATGTTGATATTGACAGTTATTGTCATCTACCAAAGTACATTGAAGTATATTAAAGAGAGAACTTAAAGCTTTATCTTTGATGGTATCTGCATTCAAATTGGGTGAATGGTGTAGAAATTACAGCACCTTTATTGGGCCAAAAGTAATTTGGTAGTTGGCTGCTCAGTTGTACCATGGCCAGGTGGGTGTTATTCCATTTCATTACTTCACTTACAACTAAGCAGACAAAAGGTCTAGAGTTCATTGTGGCATTTGCATTTGGAATCTGTTTCTGGTAACTCTCAAAGACCAAAGTGCTGTCATTGCCAGTGAAGCAAGATATTATGCTGAAAAATCCAAATAAACCCATCAAATGGATAGCAAAAACAGCTATTTGATACATTTTTAAAGAAGGAACACAATGGTGAACTCAGGGCAAAAGGTACAAAAGACAATGGAAACTGATGGATGACAGTAGAAAAAAAACTGGAGAAGGAAAAACTCCTTCACAACAGTTGGCCAGATCAAGAGAAGACTTCACCAGCATAAATACATGGGAGTAATCACAAGCTATACAGTTCGTAGGTCTAAAAACAAGAAGATTGGATTAGAGTTTGTGAAAACAGCTAAAGAAACTTTGTTAATGCCCAAATATTTAAGGTCATGACTGTATATTTAGAATTTAAGCTTTAAGTTAAGGAAACAAAACAATGACAAAAGACTAAACTATTGGACCTCCCTTTTTTTTGTTTGGAAAAAAATTCATTTTGTATGCACCACGCATTTTAAGCAGCCTCAGACACAAGCACTTCTACCTTTACCGCTTGTAAATTTTCCCCTTTCTGTTTGTATATCCTGCTTTGCACTTAAATTTGTTTTTTATGCAACCTTGATGAAGAAGGTCTTGTTTTATAGACAATTTTATTACAACAGTAAAATTTAAATACAGTTTAGTATCTTTATTTACATTTTCCCTTAACATTTTTATAAAGAATGGAAGGAAAGGAAATGTTTTAGATATTAATTGTTGCTTACTGCTTTACAGGAAAACCATTTGATAGTTCACAGCCATTAAATTATGCCACCTCAAATGTTATCTCAGCCATTGTGTATGGAAGCAGGTTTCAATACAGTGACCCTAAGTTCAAAGAAATGGTTAACCGGACCAACGAGAACATCAGGATTAGTGGCTCACCTTCTATACAGGTACCATGCTCATTTAAACAATCAACATTATAAAAGTCAATTCATAGCTCAGATTTTTTTTTATTCCAGAAGAATACATTCAGTACCCTCCACAATTATTGGCAACCGTTGTAAAGATTAGTGAAAAACTGGGCCATCATTGGATCATCTTCATGACTATGATCCGAAGCATATGTCTAAATCAACACAAAAACGGTTAACTGACTACAGAATCAAGCTTCTGACATGGCCATCTCAGCCCCTTGACCTGAACCCCTTTGAAAACTTGTGGGGTGAGCTGAAGAGGAGAGTGCACAAGACAGGGCCTAGGACCCTGGATGATCTGGAGAGATTTTATAAAGAGGAATGGTTTCAGATGTACAGAGATATACAGCTCTGTATTCTCCAACCTTTTCAAATGTTGGAATAAGACATAGTGCTGTTTTATTGGTAAAGGCAGGTTGTACAAAGTATTAAATGAAGTGTTTACAAATGTGTTTTTGAAAATAATTATTTTTTTGATTAGGGATTTCTTTTTCTCTGAATAAATTTCTTTCAATTAGAGGTTGGACTTTTCTCTTTTCAGTGTGAAATGAACTTCACAAAAAGGTGGATTTTTCTAACCTTTTTTAATAATCTGTACAAGGGGTGCCAATAATTGTGGAAGGCACTGTATGTGCTGTGATCCTAAATTAAATGTTTAATGTTTGAGGCATAAAGTAATTCTGAATATGAAGGTATATATTTGTATCTACTTGTAGATCTATAATATGTTTCCCTGGCTTGGATGCTGGCTAAAGGACTTGAAGCTCATAAGGAAAAATCGTGAGCAACACTTAAAGCAAATAAAGGAGCTTGTGGAGAATTTGGAGAAGACACTAAATCCTGAGGAAACCAGAGGCTTGGTTGACTCTTTTCTTATACGCAAAATTAATGCAGAGGTATGTCTTCCTTGTGACATATACAGAATATTTGAATATGTAAAAACCTTTAAATTTTCTTTATTTCAGGGTGCAAAGATGAGAAACATATATATACACACAGTACAGGACAGAGGAAAAATAAATGATACACTGCTTTGTTAAACTTTTATTACAAGAAAATATTTTAGAAATACTTTAAGCAAATGTTACTGACTGGTGCTGATGTAACCATATACATTGTAAGTGCAATTTAATGTATGCATGTACCTAAGTACAAGCTTCATCAAAATAACCACCCCTTGCCCCCTTTGTTGCTAGAAAGCAATTTTTGTAAATAATTTGTGTCCAAACCTTCCCAGCACCTTCCCAAGCATGCAAACAGTTCAGTCTCATTTGCTGGATGCTCATTATGAACTTGGTGGTCCAGCTCATCCCATGTCTGCTCAATGGGAGAAAGATCTGGAGACTCGGGAGGAGAAAACATAATTCTCAAACCTTTTTGCTTTTCTTTTGACTGAGTATAATTTTTGGCACAATTTTGAAGAATGCTTGGGATCATTGTCCTGTGCAATGATATGTAGAACAGAAGTGTGATGTGTGAATAATAATTGAGTGATTCTCTTCTTTTTTCATGATTCCTTTAATTTGTACTAAATCTCCAGATCTTCCGCCCCAAAACACCCCATACCATCACTGATCCACCTCCACGTTTCACTGTAGGAACAAAACATTCTGTGCTTGCCCTTTTCCTTGTTTGGTTAAGTAAGACACAATCAAGAGCGACCAAGAGCCAATCAAGTTCTGACATTAGTAAATAGAATTCCAACACAACGTGAATGTCAATGCACTACAGACAGACCTGATATGTCTTCTTCAAAACCAACAGTTTCAGCCATGGTAGCTAAATAATGTCTTAGTACAACCTATAAAATAATGAAAACCAGTCAGTTACCTTTGTTTTAAGTATTTCTAATATGTTCTTGTAATAAAGTTTGACAAAACAGTGTATTGTTTATCATTTTTTCCCCTCAAAGTTGAATTTTAGAGTCTGAAATATGCGGATGTAATAAAAAGGGAAAAACAAATAAATTTTCTGGAATTTTACTTTTACAGAAATTCATTAGATTGCTTTAATAGCTTGTGCACACTTCTACATCACACAAATTGACACTTTTGTATTGGACCCATATTGGGTCTTTTTTTAATGTTGCATATATTACAAGATCCCTTTGGTTTGATGCACCAGGATTTTTCAGACACAATAGAATAAATCATTGCCACTATGTCTAAAATGGAGGTTTCAGCATATGGGCAGAAACTATATATGAAAAAAACCCAACAACTATTAACTATAGTTAACAGATAACTATATTGTTAGCCTCTTCAGACATCAACACAATGCAAAATTTTTAAGTGTTGTGTTTGTATTTTCCAAAAGCATATTTTTGCTTAAAAATAGTATGGTTTGGCACTGTATGCATGTAACCCAAGAATATAAATAAATCTTTTTAAAAAAGAAAAGAAGAAGCTAGTCCAACTATGACTTGGTTCGATCAATGTTGGCACAATGACCGCAAGAAGCCGTGAACTGGCCAATACCCTGAAGAACCCCTGTATCTATGTTGCATGCGTACAAGAACTGAAGTGGAAAGGGAATACGGCAAGGGATATTAGCAATGGTTTCTAGCTTTACTACAACGGTTCGTCTTCAGCGCACAATGGCATGGGATTCGTGGTTAAGTAAGAGATCAGAGATAGCATCGTGGCAGTGTGAAGCTTCACAGACCGCTTGATGTCTATTAAGTGTCTATTAAGTCAACTCCAGTGACGTGAACCTGAGGGCGGTTTCCTGTTACGCCCTGAAACTGAACTGCCCTGATGATGAGAAAAATGACTTCTGGGAGAAGCTGGATGCCCACCTGCACACCTTTGACCCAGCAGAGCATGTTGTGATCAGTGGAGACCTCAACAGTCATGTTGGATCCTCAATGAATGGGTACAAACCAGTTCCCTCGATTACCACCACGAGGTTGAAGAAGCTGTGCAGAAGATGAAGAATTGCAAGGCCACAGGACCAGATGACTTCGCCACTTAAGTTTGGAACCTCATGGGCCATCGAGGAGTGAAATTACTTGCTGCTCTATTCAATTGGATCATTGAAGAAGGTGCTGTGCCGAAGGCTTGGTCCACCACTAGCGTCACGGTGCCCATCTGGAAAAGCAAGGTGACATTTTGGAACGCTCCAACTATCACCTGATACACCTCCTCTGCCACACAATGAAGATCTTCAAATCCTGCCTCCACAGGATCGTTGACATCACTCCCAATCAATGTGGCTTCAAAGGTTCAAAGGTTGTGGCACAACTGACGCGATATTCACTGCCCGCTTCCTCATAGAGCAACATCATGAGAAGTACAAACCCATCCACATGGTATTCCTCGACCTCGTGAAGGCGTTTGATCGAGACCCTCACCAGCTGATCTGGCATGCCCTACGAGCTTGCAATGTCCCTGTGGCCTACGTTGACTGGATCAAACTTCTCTACAGCAACATGAGCAGTGTCGTTCGGAGTCCTGTAGGCACGTCGCAACCCCTTCCCATCATTGTTGGAGTTCACCAGGGACCAACTTTGCTTGCTCTTCATCCTGTGCATGGACGTAACAACTGCTGACCTGCAGCTGCCCCTCCCATGGACCCTGCTCTATATGGATGATGTCGATCATTCAGACGAAGACCATAATGAATTGGAGGCCCAATCACAGCGCTGGGTGATGAGACTCGATGAAAACAGCCTGCGTCTCAACATTGATAAGACAGAGTATATGGAATTCGGGGAACAGACAGATGTTACCATCAGCGTCAATGGTGTCACACTGAAAAAGACCACGCAGTTCAAGTATCTCGGCTTGACCCTCAGTAGCGATGGCGATATCTCAAGTTCAAGTTCAAGTTCAAGTGTGTTTATTGTCATTCCAATGTATACATGTGGTACAGTGTACAGTGAAACGAG
>JAQQZX010008628.1:0-16218 GCA_030068355.1 Notoglanidium maculatum | reverse complement strand
GATGCTGGGATTGGCTCCAGCTTCCCCGCGACCCAGACGGATAAAGCGCTATAGATAATGGATGGATGGATGGATATCTCCAAATATAAATATCTGTAAATATTAAATTAGATCATTGTAAAACTTTTTAGAACATTGTAAAAAATTGTATATAATGTAATGTGTTTAAGAGTCTCTTTCGTTCAGTGATCTAGGTCTGTACTGCATGGGTTAGTTAGTCTGGTCAGTGTAAATCAGTCTGCCTCCAGTCCAGGTATATAACGTAATGCAGTGTGTTTCATCAGCATTTTTATCATTTCTATGTTAAACAGCTGTAGCAGTGGTACATATATAACAATAGTCAATATGCAGGGTAATGTAATGATAAAAATCAATTGTTTTATGAAAGTAAATATTTTTACTGTAACTTCAGTGTACACCAGATTGACAAAAAGCCATAAAAATGTCAGGCCTTCGAGGAAGATGGCAAACAGGCTCCTGTAACGTATTCTGTCATGTTTATCAAATTCATTCCATTTATTAATAACAGCACTGTGCATTTCATGTTTCATTTCAGTCGTCCAATATGTGGCCCTTGGTTTACTTTATCAAAGTAAGTATGGCATTCTGGGAAAAATATTGCCACCCTGCCTTACAGGGACCTGTACAGCAGACGCTCCTCGTTATGTGAGTCTGATAAATGCATTTAAAAACAGATTGTTTAACAAAGTTATTCTTATAAATATTAATTATATGTGGTGAAGTTATTTTGTTCGGAGACGTTTATTTATCATTCATGGAAGAAGTCTTGATTGTAGCGCTCTCAGTCACGGTTTTCGTGTGAGCGAGAGATAGAGACAGAGACTGAGGCTGAAGAGCCTCGAGGCTGATTTGATGTTCCTCTGAGTGTGTGCTGTGCAGTGATTAATTCCTCCTCCTTCAGACGCTGCAAATCAAGTTGCACTCTGTTACACAGTTTGTCTGCTGTTTTGCCTAAAATACCTCTTTTTTTCAGGGCGAAAATATTCAGGGGTATAAATTGGAATATCAGACCTAACAACACCACTAAAACAAAAACCTAATTATATGCCAACGTCCTGCTAACCAGAAATAGGCAGGATGGTTATCCAGATAGCAAGCATACGTTACTCCGGCACCCAACATGACGCTGGCCCAACGTCAGCAATCAACGTCATGCCAGTGTTTACAAAGCGTTGTTTCAACGTTGGGACTGATATCTGGGTCTAATTAAATCTCATGCAGGTGTGTGTGTGTGTGTGTGTGTGTGTGTGTGTGTGTGTGTGTGTGTGTGTTCCTGCCACACCCCAACCCCTTGTTAGCCATATTATGGATACAGCTGGATTCTAAAATGGTGCTGTATTATACACAAAGTGTATATACACATAAGGGCCTGTTATATTACACCATAGATAGGGTGCTGCTTGTTTAATATACTTTCATACATTGTATGTGTGTGTGTGTGTGTGTGTGTGTGTGTGTGTGTGTGTGTGTGTGTGTGCGCGTGTGTGAGAGAGAGAGAGAGAGAGAGAGAGAGAGAGATTAGTTAAACCAGTAACAAATATAGTGAGTTTAAAATAAAATATTTAGCAAGGCAACATTTTTTTTTACCATTAAGAGTCAGCTAGCCTTTTGGAATTCATTATATTTCTCTATCCTGCTTGATTATATTACTTTATACATATTAATTGGTGATAAAACAACCTAAAAACACACACAGAACCAAGCGCATTTTGTTTTTAAGCACTTTCCATTCGCTAGCAGTCGCTCACTCTACCTGCCGTTACCGAGGGTGAATCCCAAACGGAGACCTAGTGCACTAGGCAGGGTGAAGAAGTGCGTTGGTTGGTGCCCTGTGCAGTGCGCGTGAGGAGGGAGCTTGTGCTGATCAGGGACGGAGCCGAGTGAAGCTAGCGGAGCTGCCTGAGACGCCCAGGACCGGGGCGGGCCACTCTATAAAAACTAGCGGATCTCTGCAAGTGCACTTAGTCTGGACTTTCTATTCATCTTATTGAACTACAGAGGGGAAAAAAGCTATATCTGTCTCTGCAAACATGAGCAAAATCCTGGTAGGCATCTTCACCCTGGCTCTGTGTTTCACACTGGGTAAGTGGAGCAGAAAAAAACTATTTTTGTATTATAGTATAGAAATAGAATTACATTTTTAGAATTATTACCTATATTAGAGGTATTATGGAGAATTTTTATATAGAAATAGTTTGCTCTTGTGTTTTTCAAGCAAGCAAATCTGAGTTTAAATAAAGCAAATAATAATAATAATAATAATAATAATAATAATAATAATAATAATAATAATAATTACTATTATTATTATTATTATTATTATTATTATTGGTATTAGTAGTACTAGTATCAGTATTATTAGGATAAGGTTAAAGGTTATAAGGCTTTTCCCCCTTTTTGGTTTGTTTGTTTTTTTCAAGCTTGTTCTATTTATTTATTTGTTTTTTTGTTTGTTTGTATTTATCCTAAGAATATTAATTAAATATATAATTTATTATGAATTATTATTACAAAAAAAAATTAATGAACAATTATGATTCAATACAGTTTGTTTACACTTTTTGCAGCTTGATTATTTATAGCTTATATTATTTTTAGGAAAGTATTCTGTGGCTTTATTATTATTATTATTATTATGATCATCATCATTATTATTATTATTATTGTTATTGTTATTATTATTATTATTATTATTTTACCTGGGGTGCGTATTCACTTCTCTTATACTGCAGGGGTGTTACCATTACTAAATCTGCTACTGTGGCAGAAAAATAAAGTGATATGAAACTCTTCCCTTAGAAATTATTTTAAAGGTCAGCCTGTTTTGTTCTGTTGTGCTGAAGCTTGCTGCGTAAAGGTGTAGGTGAGCTGGACTACACCCTGTACAGCATGTTATTAAGTAGCCTAGATACATGCCCTTGTTCCGTTAATCAGCTGTGGGTGTGTTGGATTGTGTAATCGCAGCGTATACCTCAGCTAGGAGTGCGGTAAAAACAGCCTCTCCCTCTACTGTGTGAGTGGATATCATATCGCTGACTAACTTCTTCTTAAGTCTCGGTCCTGTTAGACCTGTTCTCATTTAACGGGTCAGAGCGCCATGAAAAAAACTTTTTTCCAAGAAATGTTTACGCAAAAGCTGAGATAATGAAGCTGGACAGAGAGTAAATCTAACACAGTTTACTCCAAATATGATGAAAATCAGTTAAATATGAGATGTTCTAGACCAGATCTAAGCCTTGTTAGATCACATACAAGACCAAGTAGTCTAAATCAAGTGCATATGAGAATGACCAGTGTAATAGACCAAATGTAATAGACCAAATATGAGACATATTATACCAAATATGAAACCCTTATGACCACATCTACAAACCATTCTGTCAAATATTAGACCAAATCTAAGACTCAACCGAATGTAAGATCGACCGGCCAAAACACATATAAGACCAAATACACCAAGTATAAAAGCCGATACACTACATATAAAACAATCCACCAAATAATGGACCAAAAGCATCAAATATGAGACCAAACCTATGATTGAACCAAATATAAGACCAAATAAACAAATTAAAGTACAAATTATAGCACAATATGAGACTGACTGAGATGAGAAGCTATGAGATGATATGAGATGCTTTCAACTAAACCTTTTTGTTGGTGAGAAGTTCACTCTATAAATGTACATTATTATTATTATTATTATTATTATTATTATTATTATCCCAAATCTCAAGATGCTCTGTCAAACACATAAGAATGACAGGCATGAGGCTGAGGCGCACCCAAATCCTCGCAAATTACAGCTTCTGCATGACTGAACTTGCTCTGGTAGCCCCACTCACACAAATGACTCCTTAGCAGTCTCAGCAGCACTCCCTCTTATATCATGTGTTTATCTCACTGTGCCTTCTCTACTACTTATGTTAGTCAAGTGGTTATAAAATACCCTTCTGGGTTTTACAGAAATGCCTCACTGTTAGAAAATATAATGCACAACCTAGGGCATAGAGACCGTATTTAACCTCAGTATGTGTGTAGAGGATATGTAGAGAGCTGTTGGGATGAGTGACCCCTGGTGATGAGATGGTGTAAGAGCAACTTCAGAACATCGACAGAGGGGGAAAATGATGTTTGTGTGCAAATGTTTTTCATCTTATATTTCAGAGATTTCTGCTGATATAGGCATATAGGCAGTCAAATTATTATTATTATTATACTAATAATTACCGTTTACGTCACCCTGGTGAGAAAGATGTAGTTCCACTGCACGTCCAGCAGAGGGAGGCATCACTTTCTATATGCAAACAGCTAGCTCAAGGTGCGTGTCTGTGTCTGAGGATTTGTGTAATACGCTGATGTTAAATTTAACACTGGTGTGTAACTGGCTCACGTGTTCCTATAAAGCTCTATTCGTTGTCACACTTGGGTCCTAATGCAATAGTTTATCCACTACAGCTCCAACAGTCTGGGATTAGCATGACGTACAAGCAATTTGGTGTCTAGCCTTCATTCTTTAGCAACAATGACTGGACTATTAGCATGACCTGCTATTACACTTCTAATCAACAACAGAAACAAAAAGAGACGTGTATCACCGAGGCCATTGTCTCCAACTTCCTGCGTGACTCAACCCTTACACCCTCCCCACTGCTTTAAGAAGGTTTAAATATCAGACCCGCTTGTTATCCTAAAATCCTGTTTTTCTGTAGTATAAGAATCTGCTTACCAAGTGTGAATATTATTTGGCCTACTTGGGCCCTAAAAAGTGAACATATACCAATATGGCCCACTAGAAAAAGCTGTGAAAAAAATGGGAAAAAGCTGGAGAGGCCCACAGCTCAGGTAGAAGAAGGTGTTTATAGGACCATAACAGCCTGGTCTCTCCGCAAAGCCCTATGAAATCCTGTTTGGAGATTCAGAAAAAAGCTTTCTTCTCTGGTCTGATGAGACCAACATTGAAATTTTTGGCCTTGTATCAAAGCACTAAATTTGGCAGAAACCTTTGCAGTGCTCAGCATCCTGAGCCCACCGTCCCCACTGTGATGCAAGGTGGTGGTGGCATCATGTTGACGTTTACTCTTCGGCTGCTTGGTTGCCTTTCTGACTGATCCCCTCTATACCCCTTTGCTCCGGTGTTTGCTGTTTTTGCACTTGGGGTAGTCGAGGCACGTAGCTCTACGCCCTAGTAGCATGTTAGCACATGTATTTTCTAACAAACAAACCCATGACCTTGTGGCTCTTGTCATTCTGCTTGGGTGATTACACCCTTCCTCCAGGCTGGTTTCATCACCAGCCTCCTTGTGATCATGTCATCATGTGACCATCTGGTTTTTCCTTGTGTTTCAGATGTTTGACAGATGAAGTTGGCAAAGTAACGTTCCCTGGTTGTTACACAAGATGTGTGTGACTAATGACGTCAAATGTGTATGAGATGACGATATGCTCACTTTCTTATTAACTTGCTGCGTCATTGTGTTCATGTCTTACTGCCGCTCTAGCCATCTAATTATCTGCCGTACTGTCTGACTGTATGACTCTCTAATTCTTTAACTATTATATTGTGTGTCTTTCTGTCTGTCGTACTCTAACTGTCTAACTGTCTTCTAGTCTGTCTTACTGTCTTACTCTCAGCGAGTTTTGAGGGAGAGGAAAAAATAAGCATTGAGCGATTTGAGAAACACTTCAGTGAAACCAGTTCTGCTTAAGGAACTTTGTTGTTCTGCCCCACAGAAAAACACTTCATCCACTCAGCTGCCTGTGCGGAGTGAGACATGGTGCAATGTTCCCTTAGGGACTTTAAACAGGTCCTATAAACCGGTCCTTTTTCCTAGGGGTCTAGTACTCTCTTACTGTGTAATTATCTAACTGTCTTACTGTCTGTCTTACTCGATGTCTATCTTACAATCTCCCTTACAGTCTTATCTAACTGTCTAACACTCTGTCTATGATTTCCTCAGTGAGAGAGTGGGTGTGGTGAAGAATAGAAGAGGTCTGAGTACTGAGCCTTTTGGGTCCCCAGTAGTTGCTGATGTATGAGGGGTTTAGTGCAGGAATTTTCAGGGTGAGTGTAAAACTTGAAGTCAGTCAATTCATGACCAGGCAGTCATTGATGGAAATAATGAGGGTCAGGAGGTTTTAGTAGATGGTTTGAAGGAGTGGGATCCAGTGGGCTGCTGGTGGAGTTGCTGGACAAGAGAAGCCCGACGATCTCTTCTGTAGAAAAAGGGAAAGACAACAACCAGGGGCCTAATAAGTCACTATATAATAGTGGCATTAATTAGTGAGTATATAATTGAGTATTATAGGTTTTGACACTATTGTTAAAGGGCTGAAACCAACATGTCCTAATGCTTATTGGAATAAATAATGACACGTTAGTTTGTCCGTGCCTGTGTGTTTAAATGGCATGATATTGTTGCTCCTTTCCAGTGTATTCAATAGAAACAGTCAATGGAAACTCACACACACACACACACACACACACACACACCCTTTCCTATTTCCATCTGGAGGATTTTGCAGGCTTGTGGTCTGGACAGAGTCTGTTTGACTCATTTTAGCCCTCACAGCATGTTATAGGAGTCAAGAAATGAAAAGTGCACCAATGTATATATTGTATTGTATATTGTTATATTGTAGGATTTCCTCATCCTTATAAATTATACGTTTCATAACATGTAATTGAAGCTATGTCACATGATCAAGTATGTGACGATGAAAATGCCGGTCCTGTATTGTACTGTGGGCTGTGATTTTTTAGGTCAGGTTTCGCCTCGTGCTTCTGTGAGTCACTTCATGAGACTGTGTGATCTGCTGATGTCACTGTGTGCAGTTCAAACACAACATTAATCCCTCCTCACACTATTTGCTTGCACAGTTCTACCTCACCACCTCACACCCTGCTGAGTCACAAGGACTTTCCCAAAATAAAAGAGCCATAAAAACCATTACAGTTCAGCATTTCAAATATTCAAGCGCTAAAACTGGAACCTGCTAGAGTAATCAAGGGGCTTTGGTCATGTGATCAAGGCTACGCCGCTGCATGATGAGACTGACATTATCATGCCATAGACATGTCTTGGCAAGCGGCATATCACATGCTAATCGTTGCTAAGAGCTGTCTGATTTATGCTCATCATCAATCACATTGAGGAGTCAAAGAATCAAATGAATCAGTAATATTTTAGTTAATGTACTGTATGAATCGTTCTACTGAATGACTCATTTAATTGACTCGACTCAAGTGAATCAATTCACAATTAACAGAGGAAAGGGTTTTGTTTTTTTTTGTCATTCGTTTACTAATCAAAATAAGCATAATCCTGATAAAACATAAACCATTTCCTGTGTCCCTCAGGTGATTCGTTTCTAACTTCTAATACACACACAGCTCTGAGTGATGAATCACAAGAGGCAGTACTTTTACAGTGCTTTTCTTTTAGTTTTTTCTCTGAAAGGAATGAATCAGCGAAGTTTAAGACACAACGAGAGACTCTCAGATTTTTAAACAACTGTTTTAAGTGAGTCAATTAATCAATTTGGAAGGACAAATGCGAAGTTGCTCAGGGTGGAGAATCAAACAAGAAGTGTTTTTATATGCTTAATTCGGTTGTTTACATGAAAAGAATCATTTAAGTGAGTCGTAATTCCCGTCATTGGTGTGAGGCAGTGATAGGACATTCCTAAATATATAAACGAATCAAACGAGGCTTGCGACGGTGAATCAAATGAAAATTGAATTGAAAGTCACTCAAACCAGTTTTTTTTTAAAAAACAAATCACTACAAAATGTCAGTCAATACTTTGAGAGATTGATGACAAATTCTCAGATAGTTCTGCTTGAATGAGTGAGTGAGTCGAATCAAATCACAACCCTAAATGCATATGAATCACAAAGTTGCTCAGGACATGGATCAAATGTGTTCATTTCTCCAAAATGCATCGTTTGAAAGACATTAGTCAGGTGAATCAATTAGCAGATACAGATCCAAGTGTTTTTAGTTTAACTGCGCAAGGTGGCGAATGTAATGTTTGTTCACTTGCGTGATGGCTCCAAGGAAATGAATCAGTGAGTCATAGTCAAAAGTCCAAATTCAATATTGAGAGAATGTTTATATTTTTATAAATATATTGTTAAATATATATAATCATTAAACACTGGGATAATATTGTCCCACCACTTGCGCAAATAAGCTGAGAGTTTACTGAGTTGAAACTCGACTGGATATACAGGTTTCTAGAGAGTTCAGGAATGTGAGCCTGAGCGAAGTGAGATCGTGTTAGACGAATGCTACACCCTTCATGTTTGGACTCGTCTAACAACTGCTTTTTTATGATAAAATGGAATTTAAAGCTCAAGGTAGTCATTTACTATGGATAGGAGAACATACACAGAAATAATGGAGGAAAGAGCAGAGAGGATCGCTACTGAAAACTGTAGCTACTCTAATGCTCCGTTTCAGAGGAAATTAGCTTAAAGTTCCCCTAAACGTGTCATCGTAAACTAGTGACTAGCAACACAAATAGCTCGCTAGTTAGCTACCCATAATTACACTAGCGCACGTTTATTCAAGCTCCCACATGTTCTTAAGTGAATCAGTTTGAAAATGCAAATCGATCTGTGGATTTTGCAAGCTGACTCAGGATGAGGAATCAAATACAGATGATTCAGTTTACTCAAATGTACAAAACAAATGAATCTTTCTAATAATGAGATTTTGAAACAATTTGGTTCATTTTAAATGACTCGCTTCAATGAGTCAGATGAGTCAGTTTTCCTCTTTGGTGGTGAATCAGATGTGCATGATTCAGTGTACTCAAATAATTAAAAAAATAAATGAACTCAACAAGTCATTTCTTTTTAAACAAGCCCTTTAATCGGGTCGGGTGAATACGTTCAGGAGCGCAATGGAAAATATATCTGAGGTTTTACGTGAAATTGCTCAGGATGATGAATCAAGTGTGCATAAAATGAACGAATCGCTCTAGTAATGACAGATTCTTAAAGAATTTGACCTTTCAATAACTCTTTTACGTAAATGCAAAATGAGATAAATGAATCGAAAGTGCTAGTAAAGTGAATCACATGTGCAAGATACAGTTTAATCAAATGTTCAAAATAAATGAATCACTAATCAGTGTTTTTAAACGACTCATTCATGGGAATCATTTTAGAAGGACAAATGCAATGAATGGATTCATGAGCAGTTACTCAGGGAGGTTAGATTCAAAGTAATGTACAGTGGTGGGCTCACCTAGATAAGCACACACACGCACACACACACACACACATGAAAACCTTTGCAACTGTAATGAATGTAATCTGTTATCTAACCTGTGGAGTGTAACCGGAGCTGAGTTTCAGGGTGGACGAGCCTGTGTCAGGTTATAGAAATTCACACTGCTGGCTACTGAAATCCCCGTCCTGCTGATAGAGGGAGTGGTGAAGCGTGAACGTAGTGTAATCAGCATTACATAATACTTAGCATGAATCAATTAAAGCCATGATAAATCATGTCACAGTACACTTTTCTGAAATACTATGTCCTGTTTTCCTGTGATTTTTCTTTCAGTTTGTCTTGTTTTTTAATAACTAAATTCTGTTCGGATGCAGCTGAACTCAGTTCGTTCAGTTTTGCACTGAATCTTTAGCTCAAATGAAAAAATGATTAACACATGGAACAGTTTAAATAAAAACTCTCTTAAATCCTCGAATGAGCCACGGCCAAGTGCCATTAGACACACTGCGATGACTGAAGACAGGAAGTGAGTCATGTGATTCATCTCCTGCTCTTCTGTTCCACACGAATGAACCTTGTTGCACTTATCATCACAAGATGCCATCTGTAGGCTGACACCTCTCTCTCTCTCTCTCTCTCTCTCTCTCTCTCTCTCTTTCTCTCTCTCTCTCTCTCTCTCAGGCTTCTCCCTGCAGTGCTATAAATGTGATATAGGATTCTTCGGTCTGTGTATCACCTCCCAACAAACGTGTGAAACCGGCCAGCAATGTTTCAGTGGACAAGGGGCAGCAGGTAACACCACCACCATTGTTCTGGATCACATCACTCTCTCTCTCTCTCTCTCTCTCTCTCTCTCTCTCTCTCTCTCTCTCTCTCCACACAAGACCATTTTCATCAGGATCAAACCAGACTTTGTGACTACTTGTATTGTATCATTTCACAGCATTTCCATAAAGAACTGCAATAACAGTTGCAAATGAGATCATTTCCCAAAAAAAAAAATGAATAAAGAAATTGTTACTAGTTAGTTATAGTAGTGCTGTTCAGGTTCTTCATCCACACTGGAAATTAAACACACGACTAGCTTTAGCTGTTAATGTGAAAAAGGTCAGACTCTTAGACTACACCATTCAGTTTATTAGGAACACCTGCTCATTCATGCAGTTATCTTATCAGCCAATCATGTTGCAGCAGCACAATGCAGATACAGGTCAAGAGCGTGAGTTCATGTTCACATCAAACATCAAAATATGGAAAAAGTCTGATATCTGTGACCTTAACCGTGACATGGTTGTTGGTACCAGTTTGGCTGGTTTGAGTATTTCAGAAACTGCTGATCTCCTGCTGGGATTTGCACCCACAGCAGTCTGTAGAGTTTACACAGAATGGCGCAAAACAAAAACACAGAATGAGTGACAGTCCTGTCGGAGGAAACGCTTTGTTGATGAGAGGCTCAGAGGAACATGGACAGATTGGTTTGAGCTACGAGGAAGGATATAGTAACACAAATAATCACTCTTTACAACCATGGTGAACAGAAAAGCATCTCAGCATGAAGAAAACATCAAACCCTGAGGTGGATGAGCTCCAACAGCAGAAGAGCACATCAGGGAACACGCCTGTCAGCCAAGAACAGGAATCCTGAGGCCATCGTGGGCACAGACTCACTCAGACTGGACCAGTGAAGACTGGAAGAACTTCACCTGGTCTATTTCCAGTCTTCATCTGGAAGGTGTACAAGCAGATGTTATACAGAAGAGAAGAGAACGTCATTATGAACTTGGCCTGAGGATTTGTTGGCAGGGTGTTAAAAAATATCTCTGTACAATAGTATCAGTAATAACAACAACAACAGCAGCAGCAGTAATAAAAAAAAAATAAACAGCTGTAATAGCAACAAGTTGTTCAAAAACATTAATAACAGCTGTAACAACAGTGATTGCAAAATCAGTCATGACAATAACGTCTATAAAAACAATGTAAACAAAAGCAGCAATAAAATAACGTAATAAAATAAAATTGGCAAAAACAGTAATACCAATACATCAGTAATAACAACATTAATAAAAGCAGCAAGAACAATAATGACATTAATAACAACTGTAATAACATGAACAAAAGCAAAAGTAATAAAATGTGTAATAACAACCTTAATAAAAGCCTTGTTAACAAAAGCAGCAGCTGTAACATAAAGTAAACAATAACTGCAATAGTAATAACATAAATGTTAAAAAAGTAATAACAATAACATCTGGAATGACGCGGAACAATACTTGTCATTTGGATTTTTTTATTTAAAGTAGGCACATTTTAATTGTTAATAATTTTCAATTTCAAATTCTTAATCATTGTAATTATTCTCTCTCTCTCTCTCTCTCTCTCTCTCTTTCTCTCTCTCTCAGCGGGTTTGCTTAACGTGACTCAGAAGGGATGTCTGAACGTAGCCGACTGCAATAAGACGACAAATGTTAACTTTCCCACCAGCTCCAACACCAGCATCTACCAAATAACCAAAACCTGCTGCCTCACCGACCTGTGCAACACCGCCGCACCGCTCGCTAACACACACACACTCACCCTCGCCATCGCCTCGCTCGCCTCACTGCTCCTCACCAAGGTGCTGGTGTGAGGGGGTGTCTCACACACACACACACACGCACACACACACACACACACACACAGTTAAATAAACCCCAGTCCTTTCCCTCACACACAATGGGAAATACAATCAGCTTTGTAAATGGGTTTGTGAATTCCTGTACATATTAATTCACACACACACACACACACACACACACACACACACACACACACACACACACACACACACACACACACACACACACGATGTCACATTTCCTTCTCGAACAGTGCTATCAGTTCCAGCTGTGATATTTAATCCTGTTTCGGGTTTTTCCTCTATTTTATTTTAAATCCAGCTACAAAATATCAAACTTTGCGCCATGTGTTGCTTATTCACTGTCTTGATGAGACGAATCATGGCCTTCCATTATTTTTCTCTTTATTTTACTTCTTTTTGTAAAGAAATGTATCAATAAGTTTGATAAGTCACTATCGACACACTGAACCTTTATTATCATTTCATGTCTCATTAAGGGGTAAAGGACGAGACCTAACCCGAGTCTGTTACGCAATCATTTATATCAATATTACCAAATATACATTTTTGTTCATTTTTAAATTTTGATCACTAGAGGAATTCGAGTCACTTTACAAAAGACGGTTAAAAAAAAAAAAAAGAGAGAGAGATATTTTTCGAAAGAAAATGCATCCACGTGCCAAAATTAAGCCACTGAATTTTTTTTATTATTATTATTATTCTGTTAAATGCCTAGCATCAATTTAGATGTCTAACCTCCAAAACGCCAAAAATGCAGATGTTTTAATTTAATTGAAATTGCCTTCTCATGTATTGGACACGTGATAGACGTGATATGCAATGCCAAACCTGTGTGAGTGCTTACACACTCCTCCTCACAAGTTCTTTGAACCTAAAGAAAAACAAGGGTTGGGGGTTTTTTTTTTTTTTGGTGAACTGGAAATACTACACGGTATAAAATGTAAGAAGTAAAATCTGTCTGGAATTGAAAAATTGGAATTTTCTGGAATGGAAAAAGAAAGAGAAGAGTGAAGTGCTTGAGATGATGTTGGCTGTGTGCTTTCTGATCAGGTGCTGGATGCAGTTTAGTTCTCCAGCTGTTATGAGGATGATTAAAAATAAACTAAAATTGGTCAAAAATACCGTGTCTTGTCATATGTAATGCATGCGATCCAGAAGGCTCATCCGGTCATGAGAAAATGTAAGAATAACGTCGTCCTGTCTGAAACACAGCCAAGCTAGCGGAACTGAACTCCCGCAGCATGGATGGGGATTCCCCCGTCTCCAAATCCAGTCCTGCTAGTTACTATACATTAAAATATTCTTTCAACAGGAAGGAAGCTATTAACGGAAACTATTTTAGACACTTGATCTCGATAATGTTTGGATGAGTTCCAAAATCGAATCACCTACAAACATTCGTTCTTCAGATATCATGCTAATGAGGATCTCAGATAGATAGATAACCTGAAAAAAATAACAAGTTCATGCTAAAGAGAGCCTTAATCAAGACAACAGTCTTATTTTAATGGGATGTTTAAGAAAAGCTGTACTTTGTAGTGGATTGCTTTGTGATTCGCTGTAAATTCGGTCAGTTGACCTTACTTTAAAAGAGCACACAATTCAATTGCTTTAAAAAAAAAACCTAAGTAAGTGGAATGGGAATTTTATAAAAACAAATAAGTATTCATTAGTGCAACATACCAATGTTCCACTTTACTTACTTTTTTAAGGCAATCAGTTTGAATGATTTTTTAATTAAGGTTTGAATTTACAGTGTAGATTATTTGATCAAATTAGTCATGAATTATCTGTCGTTTCTACTCGTAAGTCCTTTTCAGACTGGCTTCATTTTCATGATGACGTCGTAATATCAGTGATATTTTGCAGACCGCCGGTCTGCAAAGTGCTTTCTCTATAATTTGAATCTTAATTTGAGCCTGAGGGGAGGCACCGGCGGGTGCGGTCGTGCATTAAACAACATCTCTCGAATGCATGTTAAACAGTTAGCAACCCCCACAAACTACACACCCTCTTAATGGGAAAAAGCTCAACTAAAAGCAAAAAACAACATTTGTACCTAGACAAAACACAATTCATGGGCCTAGAAGTGTTAAATATGTCCCGATGTCTCCTGTCTGAATGGATAAGTTAGTGGAGATTGCATTATATCCAGTGGGAATAATTTTTTTCTACACTACACTGGGCAATAAAATGAGGCAAAGCCAATATTACAAAACATGAAGCTTTAATGGTCTCAACATCAAATCATTGGTCAGGAAAATGAGCAAGAATGAAACAGATAGATAAAGTAACTCGATGCGGTGCAGCTTTTCCCTCGATTCCCTTTAAATGTTGAACGCTTGTGGGTAAACTTGGAGCGGCTTTTTACAGAAAGAAGAGTCCATGTTGTTCCACTCGATGTTAAAGTCTTTCAACAGGAGATATTTTGTGCACAAGTGCATTACTTAACACACATGAAAACTAACCCTGTCCAAATAGTGCTACATTTAACTCATCCAATTTGTGTGCTGAGTGCATATTAATATTTGAACTGTATTTTATGTTACTGAAATCTGAAACTCATACAGCAGCCTGAACGATTCTGCAGTTAAGCTGCTTTACAGGTAACAGAAGTATCTCTCTGGTTCTTTACTGGAAATAAGCATTTCGAGAAACTCCTAAAGAAATAGTTGATGACTTCAAGATGACTTAATGACCTTTCCACACAAGATGACACTTTCCACAAAGTTTAAAAACAAGAAGCATGAAAAAAAATGTACGGGTGTGTTTACAGTCCTCGTGAATTATCTAGAAATGTCTCATTGCGATTTCCTCTTGAAACAGGAAGACGGAGTGGCTGAGTTACATGACAGCCAACAGCCTTTGAGATACCCCAGTTCTCATCTAAACAAACCGGACTTTAACTTAGCAAGCTATACGGAGAACAGTTTAATGAGAGCCCTTTTTTTAACCATCTTTACACACACCAGTGCACTTACACTAGGATGATATCCTAGACACTGAGTGTATTAGGAGTCATGGCGTACGTGTCGAGGTCGAGTATTAGCAGTGCTGATGGTGACGGAGCGCTGCAGGATCGTCACTGAGAGACAACTGATGTGTCTGTGTGGTCGATAAACCTGACTCTTACTGACAGAGTAATGTCTCGATGAGTCTGAGGAAGCAACAAAGTTTTTTTTTTTATCCAATACAAAGTAATACAAAGACTAACATCCTGAAAGCATTGTGTGGGAATTTTGCTACAATTACAATTTCTAGAGTGAGAAATTCCCTATAATATTCACAGACTTAATTGGTGTGAAACACCTAAATTAGTCCTGCTGCCTGCGCTATAGCTGCCAGAAGTGCATCACTACTTAAATGGAGTTGACCTGTGTGCGATTAAGTGTCATGTGATCTCAATATAAATACACCTGGAAGATCCCAGTGTTTGTAAGGAAACACACCTAACAAATATACAAATACGTAAAGAAACAGCATCATGGAGAGCAAAGAGGCTTCAAAACAAGTCCGGGAAAAAGCTCTGGAAAAGTATCATTAGGGTATTTAAAAAAAATGAAACTTTGTGACATTAAGTTCATTGTTAAATAAGTAGAACTCAATGCCAACTAGGGTTGGGACCGAACTCGGCACTTTTTAGGGCACCGACTGAATGATGTCAGTACACCCGAGTACCGATTCATGTTACATCAGTCGGTGCGAGATTTTGCCCATGTGACATCACCCTGTAACGTGTCGAAGCCCAACACGCTGTCAGGACGTTTTATTTAGTGTGTAAAATATTCTAAATCAAACACAACATGTTGAAATTGACATATTTATTTACAACTGAAATTATATTTCCCTGAGAGAGAGCGAGTAAAGTACCAAAAAAAAAAAACAGAACCAGAACTAAATTTCAGTTATCAGTACGGGTAAACGTGAACAGAATCTAACCGTAATGCCAGTGGTGTAGAAGGGAACGTCAGATAACCTTTTCCCACACGTTTGCCGAGTCTCCAACACACTAGCCTTTTAGAGAACTCCAAATGATATTCCATATGGTCACCAAACCCCATCCCTGCGGAGCGTACAGGTGAGCAGGCATCGCCTTCAGAGTTACCCTTACCTCAGCGTCGACTCATTCTCCATAACTGCAGCTCTGATAGTAGCGCAGGTTTATATTAATGTGCTCATTCTAATATGTGTATAACCCTTTGCTTTCAGTATCTGGTGTGACCCCCCTTCACAGCAATAACTGCAACTAAACGTTTCCGGTAACTGTTGATCAGTCCTGCACACCGGCTTGGAGGAGTTTTAGCCCATTCCTCC
>JAQQZX010008466.1:0-16231 GCA_030068355.1 Notoglanidium maculatum | reverse complement strand
ATATATATATATATATGTATATACTTGAATAAGCTGATAATAAGTGAATAAGCTATACCTTTAATTCAGTCTAATCAGCGACTATGACAGGTAAGGTAATATGTTGTGTAGTTGTTGTGACAGTGTGGTAGCACTGGCTATTAAAAAGGCCTGGAAGCAGCAAAACTATACAGATTTGAGCACAGGTAACAATGATATAAATGTGTAAATGAAATCATATTTGAATTACCACCATTGTTATTAATTAATGGCTCCAGTTGGTAAGTCCAAAAATGTCATCAGTCTCAGAGGGTTGAAGGTGTGAATGAAGTGGGATTAAAATTTTTACTTTATATGATTTCAAAGTGGGTGGCACGGTGGTGCAAGTGGTTAGCACTGTCGCCTCACAGCAAGAAGGTCCTGGATTTGATCCCCAGGGTGCCGTTCTGTGTGGAGTTTGCATGTTCTCCCTGTGCATGCGTGGGTTTCCTCCGGGTGCTCCGGTGCACCCGGTGCACAGTCCAAAGACATGCAGATTAGGTCAACTGGCTACTCTAAATTGCCCATAGGTGTGAATGCGAGCGTGTGTGGTTGTTTGTCTGTGTTGGCCCTGTGGTGGACTGGCGACCTGCCCAGGCTGTACCCCGCCTCTCGCCCGAAGATGCTGGGATTGACTCCAGCTTCCCCGCGACCCAGATGGTTAAAGCGGTATAGATAATGGATGAATGGATGGATGATTTCAAAGTGCCTTTTTGGCTGGAAGAACTGGAAGAACTCGAGTGCACAGAGCCAACCCTATTACTGACTCAGTAATGTTTTTATCAGTCCCTCCCCCTGAGTACTCAGTGACATAGAGACACAATTTAACACGGTGAAAGCTCATAAGAAAGATCAGATAGGGGCAGAAGCCTGAAATTACAGCTCTATCTAATGTTTGCTCAAAGGGCTGCCACCTAATTATGCTTATCTCAAGTGTATCCAGATTTATGCAATTATCAGGAAGAAAACATGAAGGATAGTTTTGTAAGAAGAGTAGAGATACAAATAAATCTGTCACACTACATTAAATTACTGTTTTAATGTTATCATGTTTTCTATATAACTCATAACTGACCTGTAAGATCATGTTAAACTGTGTGAAGTGTGCTTACTCATTTAACAAATATATAACATAACTGCAATGTGATTTGTGCTGCCCATTTACCTTATCACTATATTTACCCTACTATTAACCTATTTGTGCTTTTATTCATATATTACAATTTCTTTATCTGTTTTATCCTCAGACCTTCATAAGGAGAGAAAATATGCAGGTGAGAATGAACTTTCTTTGTGAACATTGTGCTTTTAATATCATACTGATTAATAAATTGGAGTAATCTTAACAGACAGTATTGTGATCGTGACAGTACCATGATCAAATGTAATCACAAAGGTAACTGGGAGCTTGTTAGACTGTTTGGATCTCTTTGACTTAGAGACATAATTTACCATGGTGAAGGTTCACGTGAAGGTTTACATTGGGCTAATTGGAAATGTGTCATAGCTTTAAGTGCAAGTAGCCCATTAACTCTGTCTAGGGTATGGAATTATGTAAAGAATAACACATGGTAGACTGTGCCCTTATACACAAATTATGCGCTTCTGGAAGTGCAAGTTAGTTCCTATTCTCATTGCTTATGTTAAATAGCCATTCCCTCACCAGCCTGGTCCCTCTCTCTCTCTCTCTCTCTCTCTCTCTCGCTCACACACACACACACACACACACTTACGCTCACGCGCATGCACACGCACGCACGCACACACACACACAAACACACACACACACACACACACACACACACACACACACACACACACACACACACACAGCACTTTCAACAATTATTTAATCAGTTCTTTGTTAGTCTTAGGAGCATCTGCTGTACAAGTCACTGCTATGAGCTGTTACTTAGAAAACAATACTGTAGTACAAAGAGTGCATTAATTTTAAACTACTATTCATGTTACAGCCGGAACTAACTGGGCTGTGCTATATGAAAATAATCCACACCTTCTGACCAATTGGATTTGAGCATTCAACCATGCTGTGCATACATGAACTATTATGTATTATATAGTGTATATAGTCAACTTTTTTTTTAATGTATTCCAAATTGCATAATCATCAACAGAATATGCACAATTTGCTAAATGAAACTGACTTAATTATTGACTTATAAACCTCTGAAGATGTGGTATCTGTCACCTTTTTTCTAATACACAGATCATTTTCCTTTTTTTTAATGAAATGATCAAATGAGCCAGACTCTTATCAAACTCAATGCTGGTCAATCACAGCACACCTGTGAGATCATGTTGGCAGGCTTTATCTATTACTCACATGTTATGGTGATGCATGGTGCCTTGGTGAAGGAGCAACCCAGAGAAACCCAGTGGAGTTTTTCCAATTTTAGTTGCTTGTGCTAGCATTTCTCCATACAAAATCAGATTAAATACCTGTGTTGCCTGTTTAATTAGCTGTCATTATAAGAGATAAACAACTGCTTGATTTCTAGTGGACTTATTTTTGTCATTAATGCACCTTAAAATGAATGAATGAAATGATAGTGTAGTGATTGGCCTAGTTTAAGTTCAATTACTGCATGGCTCATTTGCTCTTCGTATTGTTCTAGTTTTCTCTGGCTTTTTGACACTTGAATTCTTTCAACTGATTTTTTATTACCTGATTTTTTATTCTTTTTTATTTTTTATTATTATTAAAACCAGAATAAAATTTTTGAACATTCTTGAATTTCAGATAGTATAATTCAGAACAAATATATTCAAATATCTTAGGATTCACACCCATAACAACATTTACACATTTGTAAGCATTACAAACTCAGACTCTGACCCTGATTTAATTCTGTAGAGGGTTCTGTCAAACAGCAGAGATGCAAACACATCAGTCACTATATATTAAGTTACTTGTTTTCTATATGACTCATAAGTGACCTGTAACGTCATGATCCACTTTGTGAAGTTTGCTTAATCATTTAACAAATAAAGAGGACAGGTTCATTTGTGTTGTCCTTTTACCTTATCACTATATTACACTGTTTAATCTATTTATACTTTTATTCATATAGAACTTACACAAAGTACTCAAAGCAATTTTATCTATTTTAGACTCAGCGCTTAAAAAGGAGAAGAGATACGCAGGTGAGAATTAACTTTTTGTGCTTTTAAAATCATATTGATTATTTAATAGAGCCCATTTAACAGACAATATCATCTTGATCAAATGCAATCATAAAGGCAACTGGGATGTTTGTTAGATTGTTAGTAACAATTTACTTGACATTCCAATAATAACTTGTGAACTAAAGCATTTTAGACTGTTACAGAAGCACTCTGCAACAGGTTTCTTTGTCAGATCTTGTTGTGTTGTTATTAGAGGGTTAATTAATTAATTTGAATAATAATATTACTGACCTCTTTCAGGTATACTCAATGTGTTAACCACTACATTTCATCTGTCTATCAAATGTCTAGTAAAAATACATAAAGTTAAAGTTAATATAATATAAAGTTAAACTTTATTCAGCATACACATCCAATGTATTAAACAGTGTCCTACAGGCATCTAAATTCAGTTTTTAATATTGTTTTCTCCTCTTTTTAGAGCTGCAGAGACATTGTGTGGAGGAGGGTAATTACACCTGAGTTTGTTAAATGTTTAGGTTTTTTTAATCTGTGAAGAGGTGCTAGTGCAAAACACTAGCACTGTTAATATAAGATTTATATTTCTCAATACACACAATTTAATTTTAATCACATTAATATTCCACCAACAAAATCACCAAAGGCTTTTAGGGAAAACATTTTCCTTATTGCAATAAATTTGTTTTTGGCATATTACAAATGAGTGTAATTTGTTTCCTGGTTTTTTTTTTATATCTGTGATGTAAATGCTATTTGCATATTAACAATTTTTTAAATGTTTTGTTGAACATATGTGAATGTGGATAATCTAATATTAAATATTGCTTAATTACATGTTTAACAGAGTTTGTAAAGAAGAAGAAATTTGCAGGTAAGAACTAACTTACCTTTATATATTCAATACAATTACATCAGAAGCTCTACTGTATATAGTATTGTGTGTGTGTGTGTGTGTGTGTGTGTGTGTGCGTGCTTAAAAATGAGTGACTGGCTAAATTTACCAAGCTACATCAAGTGTTAGCTGAGGTCATACAGTCAATAATTTATTATGAAATTGAACTAGCATTAGCTGCTATTCTTTGTGCCATCACTTTATTCACTCATGTTGGTTCGATAGTTATAACATCTGTACAGCAAGACATCTGGCCTGCACTTTAACTAAGTTTTCCAGCCGAAATTTTTGGTGCCTGGGAAGAGTGCAGTTTACCAGACAAATAAGTATAATTCCAGTCATATGTTAATTACTGCTGCTGCAAGAAAACAGTGAAATTTTTTGGCTATATAAGAAAGACACCTTCAAGTAAAATTAATTTAATTACTATTTTTGCATACACTCAACATTTGAATATAAATAAAATAGTCAACAAGTTTATGAACTCAACAAATAGCCAAGAACAAGAAAACTTTTCTCTAATGAAAAATATTACTTTATCACGCAGCTGCTAATACAGTTCCAGCGCCAGGATAAAATGGCGAGATGGCAAATCTTTTTATACCGTAAAACAGTAGGTTATCATCCTGCTATGCCTATTTTATGCCTTTCCAATGAGTTTACACATCAGGGCTGTAGAGGTTCTTCTTCTGTTTCCTTTGGCTGCTTACAGAGCAGGTAATAAGCATGATGTGAACATCTTCTCATAGAACAAAAATCTTCAAGCAACAAAAATGAAATTTACTAATTCAGTATTGACAGTTACAAATTATAGTTGGTTGAGTGAAATTTTGGTCAGAAAACTATGATACTCACTAACCTGACCATCTTATTTCTATTAAATCAGTAACCAGACAAATGGTAAATGGAATGTACTATTACAATATCAAACAGGGGGATTGACTATACAAGTAAAACTAAGGGGGCCTTTCTGGTGTTTCCAGCAGATATTCAAGTTTATGACCACAGTTAGTGCCAGTTGAGTTTATGTATATTGGGTTTTTTTATGAGTGTAGTTTTGTACAGTATTAAAGCATCCTCTCTCTCTTTCAGTCTATCTCTCTCTCTCTCTCTCTCTCTCTCTCTCTCTCTCTCTCTCTCTCTGTCACACTTTCACATACTGCTTCTCTGAATACATAATTGGTTTTGTTGGTGTGTCTGTGTGTTTCTCTCAGTGGATGTGACTCTGGATCCTGATACAGCTCATCCAAATCTCATCCTGTCTGCTGATGGAAAACAAGTGACTCATGGAGACACACAGCAGGATCTCCCTGATACACCAGAGAGGTTTAATAAGTGTGTTAATGTTCTGGGAAAGGAGAGTTTCTCCTCAGGGAGATTTTATTATGAGGTGCAGGTCAGAGGGAAAACTAAATGGATATTAGGAGTCGTGAGAGAGAACATTAGCAGGAAAGAGGTGAATAATGTGACTCCTCAGAATGGATTCTGGACTGTGATAATGAATGAGAATGAGTACTGGGCTTGTGCTGGTCCTCCTGTCCCCCTCACACTGAGAGAGCAGGTGGAGAAGGTGGGGGTGTTTGTGGATTATGAGGAGGGTCTGGTCTCCTTTTATGATGTGAAGTCCAGCTCTCATATCTACTCTTTCACTGCTCAGTCTTTCACTGAGAATCTCTATACATACTTCAGTCCTTATTTAAATGAAGGAGGTAAAAATTCAGCACCACTGATCATCACTGCTGTTAATGAATAAATATCTGTTTTATATTGTTATATTTTTATAGCTGGCTACAAAAAATAGTGTTGAAATAATAAAATAATGTGTGTGGAATATGATTTAGGACTAAACAGTATATTAATAACCTCTGTAAACAATTTAGCCATGCAGAGTGAAAAATTAAATGTGTTTACAAGGACACTTCCAATGCGGTTATTATCTGATTTCATCAGTTAAAATCAGATTGAAGCTGTTTTTCCATTTCAAGAAATTCTAAAAGGACACCATAAAACAGTAAAGTGACTTCATGTGGAAAAGTGCAAAAGTTTTTAATATTTTTAGAATGTATGAAGTTTGGTAAAACTCATTATTGATTGTAGATTTGTGGTAGTCTGGTTTGTTTATCATGATGTAACTTACACAAACTACAGTTATGTTACTGATTGATGTTGTAAAGTTATTTTTACAGAGTCATGCATGAAATGTACAATGTGTATTTATATAATTCTGATGTACAGTATTGTTATTGCTGACATTCATGTAATACAAATAAAAATACTGTCACCATATAATTTATTGGTATTAGGCCATTGTTATAGTTATTTTTAATATGTGCTATAATAAATGAAAATATAACAAAAGAAACTTTTTTTTTCAAATTGAAGTGAGTATTACATTTTCCATCTCTTATTTTATTTGCTCTTATAATATTTAAGGCCCTACAGTGTTGTTGAAAATGAAGGCTTTGGTAAATTACTACACACACTGGAGCCAAATTACAATATTCCTTCTCGGCGACACTTCGGTGAAACTTTTAAACCGAACCTTCATAGAGAAGTGTGAGATAACATTAATCAATTCAATGTTCAAAACTATACTTTGTTTGCATTTCTGAGTTAAAGGAAATGTAACAAATTGTATAAAATGTCATCACATAATTCAATATTGACTACAGACTATCGAACTGAATCACATCTTACCGTATCGTGTGAAATTTTGGGGTTTCGAAAATAATCGAATTGTGGGTTCAAAGAGTTGTAGCATGATAAAATCTATTATCCACACCCCTACCATTTACTAAAAAGAATAAGAGGATGCTATTAAAACTAGTTACCTTCAGAAACATCACAACCCCTAAACTAGAGTACTGTGGCTTGAAGACTAAACTTAGTTATAGTAGTTTACTGATAGTAAACAGCAATTAACTGCAATTCAGCAGAGATATTAATATTCATTTTGTTTTCATTTGTCCTAGGGAAATAGTAAGTACAGCACAATAGCTCATCACAGGCATTAACAACACAGTTTCCAGGTCTCCAGGTTAAAGAGAGACAGGGCTAGCACCTCAGCCCTCTGTAAAGCATGACATGATAATGTAGGTTTGTTAGAGTATAATTTGTATATTATTACATATTATATTTCTATATCATGCATATATTTACATGTATTAACTGTTGTATGTATACATATTTGTCCCTCTTAAATGACACCACAACTGACTTTGGCACCTTACATTTAAGAGGGACAAACTATGATTTCTCCTTTAACCTCTCATGAATAGCCATTAGAAAATGGATTGTGGCCATGAAGGGATGCACATGGTCAGCAAAAAATTCTCAAATAGGCTGCACCCTCTCCTCCTACCAACCTTCTTCTTGTGTTTGTGCTTTTGTGTTCCCCTAATTAGTCACCATATTTAAGTTCTGTGTTTTCCCTTCTTTCTTGTGAAACATTAAATATATGTTTGGTAACACTTTACAATACGGATGCACAACTAAGCATATATTAATGGGTGAACTAATGCTTACTTGATTAATTAATACATGAGCTAAACATGAAATAATGAAGTGTATACATTAACAAACAACAGAGTCATGTGTACACAGCCATTAATAAATACAATTGTTAAGCATTAATAAACCTGTTACTGGTTTTGTGAATTAATATCATTAATTACAGTATTAATTACAATCATTTGCACTATGAAAGCACTATTTGGTGACAGTGCAGGTTTGCCTCAATTATAGGTTGAAAGGTAAATTCATGATTAACTTCTCAATGTTCAAATATCACCTGTTTTTCTTTATGATGATGCAGTAGTCTCTTTTCAGATAAAGTGTTATTAATGGCTATGTAAAATATACATTATTATTATGAGAGGCCGTTTAGGAAATAATTCAGACGTTGTTTAAACAAACATATGAAAAACACACTCATTCACATGTGAAACTTTCACACATGCATCCATACGACTGAAAACTCACACACTATGCTCATATAGACACATGTGAAAAACACATTCACACTTACACACACATGAAATCCTCATACAGATACAAGTGAAACGAGCTCACGCACACATATAAAACACATTCACAAACACCCATACGAAATAGTCATACAGACGCATGTGAAACAGTCTTGTGAGCTTTTCACATATGTACGCGTATGAGAACATTTCATTTTATACGGAAGGCATTTCACTTTATCAGGAAGGAATTCTTCCAATCGTCTGGCTTGATCGCAGTTGTGGCTAAAACTATGCATTCGTGAACTTTCTTCTTTTATCTTTATTTTTATCTTTTCCTCCAGTCATTGCTTAGTGTTCAGGGTACTGAGGAAGGCCTGATACAGCTCTTCACTGCTGCACTGCATTGCACTGGGGCAATACAGAGGGACAGGCACGGTATTGGAAGAGCTGGATGTCCGACTCGGACTGGGAGGCATTAAGTGAAGATATTCGCACTTTAGAGCGGTCAGGCCATCCTCCGTTAGGGTTTAAATGCATAGGTTTATGCGAACTTATGGTAAGGCCTCAGAAACAGAAGGAAAAGGCTTTGACGTGTTTTAACAGCTTACTGTTAATGAACTTCTATTAATGTGTTCTATTAGATTAAACAAAGAAACGCAATGTACTGACTTTAATGGGGAAAACCCACAGATTTATGTGGATTTTGACATTGATTTGAAAAGCTTAAGTTGGCCAAATAAGTAAACTAGCTACATTTTAACACATGTTATGCCATGAAAAGGCATGAGGCAGATTATTAGCGTAGGAATTTTTGGCAAACAAATAAATTAATACTAAATCATATTGCATTTAAATGGCTTTATATGCGAATGGGCTGGGCTTGGGTAGCTGTTCCTCTGAAGTTTCTCATAATTCTCAGGTATCATGTGAAGAAGAATCTGGCTAAAAGTCACCGAGGTGAAGTTAGTTTTAGGTTGGATATTTGATAGAGATTTACTCGGGACTCTGTGGCGGCTCCTTACACAGTTTCCCCCGGCGCTGGCTGCAGGAGGCCGGTTAGTTCACCTCCGAGCACCCGTTACTAACCGCAAGGTCTCACTGAGGGACTATCAATAAATTACCATCTGAATGACACAAACCAAATGTTAGCTTAGTACAGTCGCGCTGACATGCCTATATTAGTGACAATTATGCGTGTTATGTAGGGTACAAATTAGGGAATCATACAGCATACATATTTTGACTGCTAATGTAAAAATAATACATTTAACAAATATTTTAATAGAAGATAATTAAAATGTATTCAACAGCTTCCATTTCATGTGACTCACTGACTCCAAATCAATGACAAATTGATCTGTGTAACAGGGTTAGTTGAGTACTTCACCTCGGTACTAAGGACACTTATAAATGCGCTCACAGTCCGAGCAGGTTGTCCAGCTCTCTGTATACTCTTCCAAGAGCAACATTGTCTCTCTAACATGAGTAAAGAACTGTATCACATCTTCATTACTCCAAACACCCAGCAATGACCAGAGTAAGGCTATGTTCACACTGCAAGCCTCATTGTTCAAATTATGATTTTTGCTCAGATCGGATTTGCCTATCGTGATGGTTCACATTCATAATTACAAGTGACCTGTATCTGACTTTATTGAGAACACGCCTGTCCTCTGAAACGGCATGCATGCGCACAGTGATTTTGCACGAGTCACCTGTGTCACCAACAACAAAAACATATTTGTGAGATGACTCATGGTACTAAAACCGAATAATTTACACGGTAGAAGCTAATGTATGCATTGCATTGTGCTCTGGAAGATGGTAAATAGCTCATCAGATGTAGTTGTGCTCCAGTCCGCTGCACTGCCGCTGTTCTGATGATTTATGCAGCTTGGCAAAAATGCTACCGTAGCGTGAATAAATGCTGCCGATAGCGGAGAATAAACTGCGTTTTAGCCGCATCCCTTAACCAAACCCTAACCTCAACCCTAACACTTAAAGGTGAATGCTAACCCTAAAATCTTAACTTTAAACCGAATATGCAACATCTATAGCATATCTCGATAGGTAACACAAATCAAAAGAACACCGTGCTGGCTGATGATGACACTATCAGCGAACAGCGCATGCGTACAGGCAAAAGCCGAATGAATTCCGATCTGAGCGTTCTCATTCAGGTCTCATAGCCACAAATCGGATAGGTATCGGATTTAGTGCCACATATGAAAGTGACTCAAATCTGATTTGAAAAGATCAGATTTGCTTGTCCACACAGCCCTGAAAAGATCAGATCTGTGTCACATTAAGGCAAAAAATCAGATTTGATTCACTTCAGCATGGCAGTATGAACGTAGCCTAAAAGACTAAAGAACAAAGCTCGCGAATGCATAGCTATTAGCCAGAACTGTGATCAAATCCGATTTTTGGAATGATGCCTTTCTGATAGGCCTGTACTGAAACTTCTTCCGGATGTACTGAAATGTTCTCACGCACATACATGTGTGAAAAGCTTCACTCTTCCCATAAGATATTTTTCCAGTTTAAATTTCATACTGAAGCATGTAAGAATGTTATGCTTGTTACATAAGTTTCACATGCGTCTGTATGCGAGTTTCATATCTGTGTGTGTGTGAGCATTTCATATATGTGTGTGTATGTGTGTGTGAGAGAGAGAGACTTTCATATATGTGTGTGTGTGAGTTCGTTTCACCTGAATGTGTGTGAGCATTTCATATGTGTGTATGAGTTTTCAGTAGTATGGATGAATGTGTGTGTTTCAGATGTGTTTGTGTAACAAAAGTCTGAATTATTTCCTAAACGGCCCCTCTTAAAAATCCGTTTTGGGATCTGCACTCGAAACCACGAGCGTTCCCAGCTCCATCTTGTGCAGGAAATGTGATCACGGTATCCACAATACGCACCAAACACACAGCTACCCAGACACAGCAGCACAGCCCCGAAATGTTAAGTGTGTTTGCTCGGATCTGATGTCAGTGCTGTAAAAACAAAACCCAAAGGGTTAGGGTGACCAAGATTTATTAAAAATCTTCCATTAATAATCCTCCAGTCAGGCTCAACAGTTTACTGAACCCGGATTCATGCCAACGCAAAGATGCTGCAGCATCGGAAAGACAGCACGAGCCACCCAAAAGAAGTATTTCTCCAAAAAGAACAAAAAGATAAAAAATGAACATGATATCCTGCGCAGACTGGACTTTATAATCATGCTCAAGGGATTTGCTGCCAGGAAAGCAATAAAGAAAACCTTCTAAACACAAGGAAATGCTTTGTTGCTGTTGTTGTACTTGTGCACAGCTGCTAAATGTTTGTATTTTATGGATCTGTCTGTGCTGTACTTATGCTATAAGGACATTCATAGCGGTGTGAGTGGTTTATTACAGCCTTTTTTAAATATTATCTATAAAAAACTTAAAAGTGTTCAGTGGCGCGCGGTGTTACCCGGATTCACTTTAATAGTCCATTGAACATTACAGGGGCTTTGGTGGATGGCGCGCGCGACGACGCGCAGACGCGCGTTCTCAGGTTTTCTTTGAGAACGTTAGTTAACTGAAAAAAAAAAAAAAAAAAAAAAAAAAAAAAACAACAAAGGACAAAGAATAAAAAGCGTTCGTTAACTCTAGAACGCGCCTGGACTATAAAAGCCCCCCCTAAATCGCAGAGCCTCATTTTGTTAGTGAACTTCGTTAGGACAAATTGCTGAACTCTGTGAAGCCTAAAGCTGATCACAATGCCTGTTTCCGCGAGTTTCAACCACTTTGCTGGAGTTTGTTACGTTGATAAGCGTGAAGAGAAGAAGATGAGTACGGAGGCCCTCGAGGCCACACCGGGCAAAGAAGGTAGGCTATTCCTATAAGTGAGCAAGTGTGTATGAAAACATATCGACTACAAGGACTGATATAAAATATGTACAACCTGCATGTGCTGTATTTTCTTCTTCTTTTCTTCTTTTAAAAGTTGGCTCTAACATAAACAGTAGCTAATCTGCAAATTATGATTACCTCAAACTGTTTATGGATTAAATAACACGGTACTTAAGCAGGGTAACTGTAATGTGAACAGTAGTTTTACAGAGAGATATGAAGGCCTGGATGCCCCGTCTCTGAGACGTAAACAAGCAGCACCAGGCTGCAGGAAGACTTATTTTGGCCATAACTTCCTTAGTAATAAACGTATTTTCTTATGTAAAGACTCAACAAATAACTCATCATATAGATAACGTTTTGTTTATTTTATTAATGTCCTTCTTGCATTAATGTAAAGTCGTGCTAATATCCCATCAGTGTCACAGACTAGTAAACATGCTATGCATGAGACTGACAGATATTGTGTAAATTTGAGTAATTTACATCTTACTTGACTGTACCAGTGGCTATTTACCTGTGAAATTTGATTCCCTGTGTTCTAGTCTCAACATTTCTCATGGTGTCGCAGCAAAAGGCTGCACGATATGGGGGCATTTTTTTACATTGTTGTCTTTCGTGTGAAATTTCTGTGTGAAAGAATGTCGGAGGATTACAAAAACATATAATTTTATCAACCCTACGCAGAAGCAGTATTCTTCTTCTTCTCATTATTATTATTATTAAAATATGAATAAATGATCATATTGGGTGCCTTAATTTATTTAAACTGATGAGTGCATGTTTACACAGTGTTTTTTACTTTTGCGTTTAGACCCAGTGCAGATGATCTCTTCAGGTTTTCTGGATTCTGATGGACACAAGGACATGATGATGGACATGACCACCCCTGAAGTACTTATCAAATCTCAACCACATTTCTTTACCAGCAATCCATAGATTTTGTACTCGATTACAGTTCTGTGCAATGTGTAACAAGATTCCAGGGCATTATCTGTCAAAACAACTCTAATTTTTAATACAAAGTTGGTCATAATTGTTTTTTTATATATCTAAATAGTTACTTCCAGTTCCAGGTACAGTTTGCACATGAGCTGTATGTTTAGACTAGTAGGGTCTTAGGTCGACTTCCTGGAGGTTAGTCGTCTTTGTAAAGCTGTGAAGAATAAATTATCTCTAAACAATGCATCCAATACATAACATACTACATATTGAGAGATAAAGAGGGTAGTTAGGGATTCTTATATGATCACAGTGTGTCTGTACATATGTAAATGTGTTTTTCTGTACATATCCCCAAAATATATTTTGGTTAATTCATTTCCTTGTAAACCCTTATATGAAGATAGTGACGGTAGAAATCATTATCTTGAGCAAATACAGCTATAACACAATTTTCATCACTACTACATTTTAGTCATTTGTCATAACAACTTCAGAAGCTTGTTATAAATACAGTAGATTTTATGAGAATAATAAATGAGCTCATGTGCATGCAGTTTACATACCACAGGATTTTCAGAGTGAGAGTCGAAGATATCTTGGTGCATATGTACAGTGTTATGGGTAGGATTATGTGTGTAGTTGAACATTTTGTCCGGTTTTGTCCAACATCCATGTACAGTCTACAGAATAGAATAGAATAGAAAAGAGAATATCTGCACCCTGGACGTGATTCACTGAGCCAAAACATTGTCTTATAGAGACAATGCTCATTTTCACCAGACAGTGTAAAGATTTGTTTACTGGGTCTCATTAAGAAATTTTCTACCCAATTTCAGGAATGTGAGCAAGAGCGACCGGCTCACAGCATCCTGAAGCAAAAGTATGACGAGATGCAGGAGGTGGTAAAGCAGAAGGAGGAGTTATTAAAGGTACGCTTTCTTATGAAGCCTTAACTGCTGTCATGAATTAAAACAATTTTTGTTGGTCCTCAAGAGTGTTTGTACATGTAAAAGTAAATATAGCTTACAGCATATTGGATGTTGAATTTTCAGGCTCAGGAGCCCAAGCTGTTAGACCAGGAGCACAGACGGAATTATCTGGAAGACGCGCTCCATGAGGTAGTCAGAGAGTATGAGATGCTAAGCAAGGTGAGTGAGAAAAGCCACACATGAAACAGTACTTCTCAACCTGATATGAATACCAATACAAAATGGCACATGTTGAGAAAAGATAATATCTGCACCCTGGACACTTTCCAAAAGAGTCAGTGCACATTTTGACCAGGCCGTCTTAAGTTTTGTTCAATAATTTATTAATCAAATCATACAACCCGATCCTGTAGTTTTAATTTTACCTCAGCATTTGTTTACAACTATAACTTTTCAAGTAAAGTGAAATAATGCAGATGTGAACATTAAGCACTCATAGTTGAACCTTTTCTGCCTCATGGTTGTGTTTTAGGAGCTGGAGCAAGAAAGACAGGATTACAGAGTCCTTTGGTCCCATTACGAACACTCTGTCGTAAGCATTTCTTTTCATTCAGCCACGACTGCTATTGTGTGTAGAAGAAATATTTTTTTGTAACCCTGAGGAATAAATACAGTAATGCTAGGAACTTTTTAACACAACTTTTCCGGGATATTTAGAAAGCAGAGTCACGTTTTCATGCATCATTTACATTTAATTATATTTATGTATTTGAATCTAAAGTAATGGAGAAGTGAGGCACGCTTAATCCAATCTCAGACCTGTGAGTACAAAACAGCTGATGGGATTTAAAAAAGATGCTCAGTCAAAAGTTGGCAATAGCATGGCATGGACAAAGTTATTTTGTGACTGACCTCATTGCATATGCCTTTGTAAGAGTTCCCTTTTCAGATGGCAAAATGTGGGGAAGAAGAGTATTTAAATTAATCATACACCATGATTTACTAAAGTTTCTGGTAGTCAAAAAATTTACTGCTAATTGTGCCATCACTTAAAGCCAAAAAAGCATGTCTTAATTTTAAGGAGATGTGGAGAGAGCAAGGGAGATGCTAAGAGCAGGTGTGAAGGTGTCTGTCAACGCAGAGATTGAGGGAGCATGCAGCAGAGATAGAGCTGCACAGAGTAGTTTTTGTTTGGACAGATTTAACAATTATTTGCGCTTAAAATTATAATTTAGCTGCTTTTGAATGTCACACTGCTCACTCAGAAATGAAGCACAAAAAAAGAGAGCCCATGATAGAAGGGTGAGAATTTTCTCCACTCGTGTTAAGTAGTTTGGGATGCCAGAGGAAGACGTTAACAGAACATATCCATAGATCACTTTAGTCATTATTTAGATGAACTGACTTCATCTGTTTATGTTAATTTGCACATTGTTAGTAACATCACCCTCAGAAGTGGCCACTCTCATCTGTGCTTTTCTTACTGCAACATCACGCTAATTTTCCCTACTTAGTAAATCTGGACCTAACTTTCATCAACTTTGGCATTAGAGTGACCTTGTATCACACATTTGAAGGTATTTTGCAGGAAAACAAAGCTTGGTCTCACATTCCATCCAAACATATCAATTTCCCATATTTCCTTAATCACAGGGGTACAGTAGTAATAAATTAATTTTAAATATCACGTATAATTAATCACATAGTTCCTCTTACCTAATGTTTGGTTCCAGCACTTGTTCAGTTACCAAAAATCTTTGGGAGGAGAATCCACAGCTGTAAATCTTGGTGGAGTTACAGTGGAAAAAGAAAGATGAGAACACTGATAGTGTAAAACCATTAAAATGTAACAAATTATCCTACAGTCATGTTCACCTCAAAACTGCATGCAGCTTGTTTACAGCACTTTGTTCATGAGCGTTACACTACAATTTGCTACATTTCATTAATGCTTTGTGATACTTTCATATTTGTGGAAATGAGGAGATGGGGAGCAGGCCTGCGATAACTCAGGTGGTTTCATTTTTTCACGCTCACTTTTCAGCAGAACTTTTATTTGTGTCTCACCCTCATACACACTCAAATACACACACAGGTACACACACCACTCTGTGCTGGGGTTTTGACCTATCTCTCTGGTCATGGGTCTCTTTCCTGCAAACACACAGACACATACACTATATTGCCAAAACTATTCGCTCACCTGCATTTACACGCATATGAACTTAAGTGACATCCCATTCTTAATCCATAGGGTTTAATATGGCGTCAGCCCACCCTTTGCAGCTATAACATCTTCAACTCTTCTGGGCAAGCTCTCCACAAGGTTTAGGAGTGTTTATGGGAATTCTTGACCATTCTTCCAGAAGCACATTTGTGAGGTCAGACACTGATGTTGGACGAGAAGGCCTGGCTCGCAGTCTCCAC